>JAAXNX010000378.1:0-31397 GCA_036491905.1 Folsomia manolachei
TTTCATGGCATGATCTTTATCACGCATTCACAGGGAGATTGCTCAGAAACGAAGTTAAAGTGTGCAAGCGAATTTAGAGTGTGCATGACTAATGGAAACTTCAAAATTATCCCGTGACAATTTCTTAACTGGTGGAAGCCAAAGTTTACTTGAATTTCTTAAAAATGAGAGTATAGTATTTAATAAGATAGGGAAACGGATGTTGGTAAGCTCATTTGCCGCACCATTTACAAAATTCCAATAAGTTAATTTCTAACAGCATCACTTAAAAATCCTAAAACTGTGCGTGTCAAGAGCTACAGGTTATAAAATGATACCGTAAAAAATTTATTAATCTAACATTGTAATTTTAAATTAAATTACAAACAGTTTCCTATCGTGCAAAAATCTTTGACACATTCACACAGCTTAGCGTTATCATTTCTTAATAACAAAAAAATTTAATAGTGTGTCTCAAGTAATAGATGTAAGTGTTAAGTGCCGATATTTGTACTCTATTTTCATTATAATAGTAGTTGGCTACAATTTGGGATGAAAATTACTGTTTCTGCCAAATTAATAAAGAAATGGTTTGGAGAGAGCAGTAGCAAACCAGAATAAAGAAAAGGATGCATACTAATTTCTTTAAGTTGAAGCTGTTAACTACCTTCCAGCAGGAGTGTGTATTTATGACCAACCATAATTAGTCCCAAGTGCTTTCAGTTGTAAACGGGAAAGTTATTAAAAACAAAAGCTTGTTTTAGGCTAACGGCAGTTAACGAACAAGGGTCCTGAGATGGTCACCGAACTTCACAGCTATCGGATTGTTTTGCAGGTGGAGGAGTAGGAACACTGTCCCCAGAGCAATTTTCCTGTTTCTTTTTTGATGAATTTAATGAATATCCTTCAAAGCACCTACTCAACTTAAGACGAATGGGCAAAATTTTATCCGATTGAAAACTACAAGTTTCCGCCAATTGTGGAGGTTTTATGTCTGGTGTTGGGATCTGTGGCACTTTGAGAGCGTCAGAAAAACTGTTGGGCGTGGTTTCAGGTAGCAAAGTGACCGCTGGTGCAACAACAGAATCAGTGGTTATACTTATTACATTGGAAGAATGAGCCTGCTCTTCAATTTTAGTTAAAGGGGTTGTATAATTTGGTTCTGATGTGGATAATAATCTCTCTTTGTTACTAGTACTGGATGCCGTAGGTATCTCAAGGATACTTCCACTACTTCCTTCGCTCCCTCCCGTGAATCCAGAATCATTCTCTGCAACATCCTCCATTTCTTTCTCGGACGTTTCTTCTGTGTCCCGAGGTTTGATGTCACCTCCTTCATTTCCACCAACACTAGCTCGTCCTTTGCCAAATCGTAAGATAAGTTTGGTAGACCCATCCGCAATAACTTTCACCTCAGGGGGAGGTGGAGGCCCAGATCCAGATACACTTGGTGTGGATGTTGGTCCTCCTCCAACAGAACCTCCGTCCGTCTCGCTACTTGCAGCACCTCCCTTTCGTTTGTGCTTCTTATGTTTCCGAGTACCATGAAGTTGAAGGATTTCTTTTCTTTCTTCCACTGCAAAATCCTGCATAACCATTTCCCGGAATTTCATACTTTCACGTTTCAACTCCTCCATTGTGGGTGGAGCGGCGGCACTGTTAAGCTCGGAAATTCCTCGTTTCTTAGGAGGTCGACCTTTAGCTTTTTTGTTGGGAGCTTCCTTATCTGAAGAGTCGCTCAGCACATGATTCGAAATTGATGTAGAAACTGACAGAGTAGAAGTGGATCCCTTTGACAAATCGCCAAATTTGATTTTTAATTTGGGTGTTGGGTGATTCACAGCAGTGACCACTGTACTTGTTGCATTTGTCACAGTGGAGGTGGGTGGACCAACGTTTATCATCCTGCTGGAGGTGGTGGGAATATTGCCTTTCCCCTTTTCATTGGTGATGGTGTGGTCAGAGTATTCCGAGTCTACGAGGGTGGGTGGAATAAATGTACTACGGATTGGTCTTTTATTTGCTTTTCCACGTTTCTTCCCCATCATCTCTGAGGAAAAGTTGGATGTAGGCAAGTTACCGTCGGCTCTGTCACGACGTCGTTCTCTTGGACTATCATTCGTTATAATACCCAGTGCCGCCATTTCTCGAATACCACGATTTCTTTTCCGCTTCTCTGCCGCACCTCCTTTTGCAGCATTGATTTGCATTCCTGTCATATTTGCAGTGAAGGGGTCTTCATTTGGTAAACTTTCACGGTAATCATCCTTCGTGGGAATAATAGCCATTGATGCGACAGCCTTAGGAATTGTTATGATTGATCGATGGACCATAGAACTGTGTGACATTTCCGCATCATGGCTCGGACCACAAGAACTTCCATCCATATTCATGTCTTGATTCCAGTATTGTCGGAGCAGTTCCTTCTTTCTCATCCGTCGTAGGTTTGATGTGTTACTAGCAGGAACGTTAACAATTTGTGACGGTCCGACAGGGAGGTGGTGAAGTGAGTTTTGGTAGTGTGAACCAACACCAGCAGGGTCTACCATGGAATGAGGGCCATAGTTGGAATGCGAGCCATAGTTAGCATCTAGGAATGGACCCTCCTCCCCTGTTTGGTGAGGATTTTGTTTTCCTTCTCTGAATTCAGACGGCCCGATACTGTAAAAAACAGAAGATGTCAAAAACCCTGGAACAAATGCCTTTCAATTTCTTTCTCTCTCCTACTATGTACCCAGCAAAACTGACTATGTAAAAAAAAAGCTGTAAAAGATGCCAATGACCCCTGACCAAATACTTTTCAGTTTCTCTTTCTTTCTCTGTCCTTTTTTTTCACTCCCACATTTGGAATTATTTTCATTTTCTCGCTTCCTTTTTACTCCCATTAAATGAATTTAATTAAAATTTGAAGCAAATTTCAATTAGTTTGTCCACTCCCGTTTTATTTTCGTCACCATGCCGTTCCTTTTCAAGAATAAAGCACCCTCTGCCTCCATTCAACCTGTCGTCGCCACGTCGCCATCCGTAACTCCAAAACGAGAACGAGCGGCGTCATCATTTGGGCCCAAATCCGAAAAAGGTCAAAGAAGTCCCTCGCCAATGTGATAGCGACTGTGAGGGGGGTTTTGAAGATTGTGACCACGATTCCAAAATAAATGCCGACGAGGATGAAGATGAGGAAAAAAACGACTTATCAGAACCAGACCCAGATGATTTACTTGAGGAGGTTGGGTTATAGTTTTATATTTTTCACATAATCCCAAGTTAATGTTAATCATTGGATTCCATTTAATTTAGGTTGACTTGGACAAATGGAAACTCCTAAAAATTGAACTCATTAAAACTAAATTTGAATCCAAATTGGCCAACAGAAATAGCACGCAAGCTAACAAAATGCGCCACACTGTTATTCGAGGTTACTTGGATGATGTGTGTAACATGATATTTTTAGCACTGTTTCTCTTATTATTAACTATGAAACCTACTTGAAATACTGAACTAATGTTATATAGATGGATGCAGTACTGAAGATGACTCAAATTCCTAAACAAATTCCTAAACTTCGAATGTACGGTCTGCCTGAAAAAGTATCAAATGGAGGAAAGTGTGATGTTACATATGTTTTCTGGTCCCCAGCTAAGAGACAAATTGAGATGAGATTGTTTATGCCCATTGATGTCACACAAATTGAAACCTCATAAAATGAATGCAAATTTAAACAATGAGTGTGTTTTCAGTCTCAGGTGGATTCACCTTTGGAATCTACGGCATTCCCTGGGAGGACAAAGATGGGGTTCTTGTGGACCTATCGGTTGATTTTACCCGTTTCGAAAATGTCAATGAAATAGCACGACTGCTGACCCAGAACATTATTGCAGCGCTGAGAGGAAATAGTAAGACTTGGGTGGCTGGTTGTGGAAGTGCACGGCAACAGATTGATAAAGGGAATAAGTTGCGCCCAGATCTGTCATTTTTTCTAGATTTATTCGGTGTCACACGCGTCGTAGCTTTCCAGTTGAAGTCGTTTGCTCGACTGTATTTTGATGCAGTCAAGATCATGTCCAAGGACGAATCAAAATATTTCCTCCAAGAGTACAACCAAATAAAATCCAAGCTGAACTCTTTACTGAACCACCTAGCAATGCCGGTTAAAAACAGAACTCATGTGGAATTGACTGGAGAAAGTTTCAATTTGCGGAATAGTCAATAGGAAGTTAAGTGAGAGTCAGTTAGTGTTGGTTTTCTAAAATACCATTCTGTTAAAATCTATTTTTGTTTCACTCAATCTAGCAAAGTATAATAGTTGTAATGGTGTGTTATTTTTAGTGCGATTGAATAATTTTACATCATAGTGAACAAATAAATGTTTTTTACTGACCTTTTTTCGGAACTCCAAAGACCCTTAATTTTGACTTTTAATTGGTTTCTAGAAAAGTCTGTATTATCCATGCTGGACTCTCGGCTTGCAAGTATAGAATGATCATCCGTAATGTCGGTATTTTGGCGACGAATAAGAGTAGGGTCAGTTGGAATTTGAGCCTGAGAAATTATAACTTTTGAATAAATTGGATCTTTTGTTGCTGATGTGAATCCCTCTAGTGTTTCATCAAGATCGTCAATTTCATTGGAACCGCTTGAAAAAATGGAAGATATATCGGTAACACGAGCGTCCCTTCGGGAATGATCTAGTTTTTCGCTTCGATTCTCTTCAGAAATTTCCAAAAGGCTGCCACATCCGCCGCTATATGTTCTCATGTCTACTGGTCCAGATGGGGGTTGAAGCAAGGGGACAATATTTTCGTTTGTAATTGTCACCTGCGTCTGATGTATGATAGTTTTAAGGTTTGATAAGGGTCGTAAATTATCAGGCGTCTCTTTATATTTAGGAGATGACATTTCCAAAGACCCCAACCGGCTTTCACCAGAAGGACTACGAGAATGGTCGGATTTACAGGTTTTGATATCCGTGTGCACCTCACTAGATTTTCGACGTTCTCTTAAGGAGCGTAGGTCTAATTTTTCATCCACATTTTCCTCAAACTCGTCAAAGTCAATATCGTACACGGTCCCGGCAAGATCTTTCCTTGTTGCAACCAACCCTTTCCCTCCTCGTCCTTTTCCACGACCCCTTCCACGTCCAGGTGTAGGTGCTTTAGCTCTGGCTGGTGAAGTACTGGCAGCAGCTGACTTTCTCTCTACTCTTCCTCTGGGTTTTACTCCATTCGTTTCGCAATTAGTGAGAATCTTTTCGTTCTTGGCAGGGCCCCGAGGAGTTGTAGCTCGTCGTCCTCGACCCCTTGGACTTTTTCCTGGAATTATTTCTTGGTTGGATTTGTTAAATTCTGGATCTGTTTCGGACGAGCGAAGGAATGATGTGGCAGCGACAGGTTGTGAGTTGGCCGACTTACGTTTGCCCGATGTTGTTGTTCCACATTCATTCGTGTCATTCTTAGAAGTCTCAGAGACAATGGATGGTGATGGTTTGAATTGATCAATAATTGGAATAGAGGAAGTAGAAGGAGCATTTTTCTGTCGGGGGACGATCATGTCCAACGACGAATTGTCTAGCGTACTTTGTGAAGAAAGTCCCAACATTACGTTCATCAACTCTTGCGCAACTATACTGCTGTTGTTTGCATGGTTGTTAACCACATTTTCAATAATCTGAGCAACCGTCGACTGTGGGGGAGGTGGCGGTGTAATGTTTTTGACATTATTTGCTGCTAGTATCATGGATGGCGAAGCTATTGAGGGTTTTGCGAGTGGAAGCATGCCAGAAGTAACTGAAACAATGGAATCTGATATGGAATTTTCGTCCATAAATGGAGTTGATGTTCTTCTCTGATTTAAAGGGACAGGAGATGACGGTGGTATACTTGAAGAAGCAGAAATGTTGGACTCCTTTCCACTTTGTTGTTGCTTTCCATGTTGTTGCAAAAAATGCTGAGCACCAGGAAAGTTTGGTCTGGGATAACCTGGAGAAAGACTAGACGAGGATGTTGACACTGGTGGGTGTTTCTGATTTGGTGGCCCCTGTTGGTTACGAAAAAATGAGGCTCGAGGGCTATTGGGGTCAACAGGATGAGGTCCAGGATGGGCCAAGGAAGAAGCACCCGAATGAGGAGGATACATAAAAGTGGAGGAGGCTACGGAATGAGGAGGACCCGAACCGCCTAAGAAACCAGAAGTGGAGGATCCATGTTGGGCATACAATGCAGAATGACCAACACCATGGCCTAGATTGACTCCCGGAGATGCAGTTGTAACTGAGCGAGGACTCATTGTTGGGGACGTCAGGGATACCGACAAAGGACGCAAACCTTCTCCAACCTTGATACGAGCTGCAGTTGGGGATTTTTGTTCGCAATTTCTCATGATGGCTTCCGGATTCTCCCGTTGCTGTAAACGATGATGGTTCTGTTCTCCTAGTTGCCTTGATTTGTACCGATTATCGAAGGTGTCACCATTGTTAATTTCAGAGCCATGCTGTTGGTGAGATTTGACAAGCGGATGGAGATGTCGAGTCGATTTTCCATCCGTCTCAGGGTGGATGGATGTCCCTTGCTGCTCTTGAGAATGTTCCATCCTATTGCTGGGTGGTACCCAACGCTCATCCCCTTCCATTAATTTGTCTCTTTCCGGGCTAACTGCAGGATGTATACTTGTCCTTATCCCTTGGTTTGAAACATCACAAACTTTCTCCTCCTCATGTGTTGAACTAGAAGAAGGATCTGCTAAGGAATTACCAGGTTTACTTGAGGGAGATATCTGTTGATCTTCCGATAAGCTCAAATCCGACCCGTCCATTGATGACCTAGGACATCCAGATTTTCGAGCATGTTGCAGTCGTAGCTTTTCAACAAGGTTCAGTGTGGCTTGGGGTGAGTCTTCCACCACCTCTTCACGAGACAAGAATGATTGTGAGAAAAATGGAAGAGAGGAAGCTGCCGCACCACCTTCTTCATCCACTTGAGAGTAGTCTGCAGAAACACTTCTAGCTAGATCATACAACTCGGAATCGAAATCAACGAGATCATTTTCATGGCCAGAGGCTCGAGGAGAAAAAAGAGACTTGGCTGAGAGCAAGCTTCCTCCAACTGCTGATGCAGTGGCGGATGAAAATAGTTGGGGACCGGAATTAGGCCCAACCGGAATTTGGTTGGCATTTTCACTGGCCCCAGAATCAAAGCGAGCACGTTTTATATCCGGCTGACCAGCTTCTGGCCCCGCCGTCTTTGATTCTTTCTCCTTATTTTCTGAAGGAGTAAGAGGAGACAGTATGGACGTCGATGAGTGGGATATTCTTTGCTTTGGGGTTCTATTTCTTGTATTTGTTGCTGGAGATTCGGTTAATGGTGGAGCATCGGAGGGTGGAACGCGACAAGAGTTTTCTTTCTCTTCAACAAGCTCACTGTCAGAGTCTGAAAGATTGCTGACTCCTTTTTTCTTGGCTCTGGCAGTAGCTCGTAGATTTCTAGGGTCGGATGAGGAAGTATGAGAATTATTCTTGTCAGGAGAAGTCGTTTTAATAGATTCTCTTCTATCATTTTCAGAATCGGAAGATAGCTCTAGACCACCACTTGTGGTTTTGGAACCCGCTAACGTCTTGGACGAAGCTCTCGCTTGAGATTTTGAATTCGCCTTTGATGGGCTTGTTGAGATGGTCGCAAGTTTGGAAGAGAAATTTTTCTCCTCTTCTCTCCTCGTCTCAATTGATGATTCTCCCTTTCCTCGTTTCCCTTTCGTTTGCGCAAGTTTATTATTCTTCTGGGTGACTCTGGAACTGGATGATGGGGGCGAGGGGCTACGATCACTGGAACTACTACTGCTATCGGGGGAACTGATCTTAGTGTGTCGCCTGTTGCGGAGATCATCATCGGAGTGCTTGCCACCCGTTGTGGACTTTGTCGATTGATTCGAGTGTGCATGACTAATTGAAGTTCCCCCTGAGCGAAACTTACCAGATCCACGACTTTTGGGGGCAGGTTTCTTTCCCGCAACAGTCTCATTGCGGGGTCCACTATCTGGCGGTGTCCGATCGGAAGTTTTAAGCTGGAACGAATTATACGTAGATTAGGATTGCAATCATTATATTCAAATCGGAGTGGGGAAATTAGTAATGGTCTCTCACCTTCCTACTTGGACCCCTAAACGTGGTGGTGGTGGAAGAAAGGAGGGTGTTGGAAGTCGGAATCGGTTTGCTGCTAAGGATGGATGATGCGGATACCTTTCTGGGAGCCGCAATGGATTCGGGGGACGCAGACGCAGGTCGTGTCGACTGAAATTAGTAATTTATAAAACTTTAGAGTCAAAATGTGTCAAAATATGAAAACCAATAGAGAATGGACTTTTGATAAAAATATGAGTTGCAGGTCACATCTGAAAATGAAGCCACCCCGCCTCCACCGAACACTTAGAGAGTTTAAATATTTCCATTATTGTTTTACAAATGACCTACTATTCATGAAGTGAATTAATAGAAATAATAAAAACATAATTTCCTAATAGTTTCTCTAAAAGTAACTTCATTAGGTTTGCAGCTATATATCTTTAATTTTAAACATGGACAAGATCTAAACTCGTACAACTATTGTACCTGTGAAATACTGCCCGCAGGTGAGGACGATGCTGAGGAGCGGCTGGAGGATGAAGATCCCGAGCTAGATGAGCCGCTTGAAACTAGACGAGCTGGATGAGCTGCTTCGTTCCCTGCTTCTACGACACGTTGAATGCGTCCCCCTGTCAAGAAAGGGCGCCCCCCTAAAGGGCCAGACACCGTGTCGATCGGAAGCGGTGGGAACTTCAGCAGAGGCGCTGGTAGTTGGCTCCTTCCGTCCCGACTTGACTGTGCCCTTGTCTTCTGTTGAACAAATACATACCCAAAAGATGACCATTAATAACATTCGTTAATAATCATATCTAAAGGAGAAGACAACATTTGAAATTTCAAAATCGTATATAAAATAAAATTTCTTTCTTGGTAATTATATGACCCATGACCCTGTGGAGTACCTTCTATATTTTTGGCGTGGGCAGTAAAAAAAACAAAGGCACATAGCATAAAATCCTAACTTTCACTGTCTTTAGCCTACAAGGTTTGAATTCGACAGGTTGTGACGTATTATTCAACTAAATATATGTATTGTCGATGCTAGCTAACCTTTAGAGAGAACACGCTTCCTTGATCTTTGCTTAGAGGAAGATTCCCCGAGTGAAGGGTCTTCCGCTGTTCCTTCTTGAAAGGGGGATTTTCCTCTTTTGGGTTTTTTGCCCCCCATTGAAGTTGGTGTGCCTGGAAAGACATCCATTGAGTTTTTTAATGGATGTGTTTTATCTCCTTTGCTTTTCTTGCGTGTGGTAGACTCCATTTCATCTTCAATGATAAGACGAGCAGCCACAACATTACTCAGACCACTTCGAATGTGTTCAGCAGCTTTCTTTGCGGCTGTAAAAATAGTGCACAGTAAAAAAAAGTTAGGCGTCACCTTATTATCAAGGTGATAATGATACTAATAATGATTTCCATAATTGTCAAAACTGAAAACTGACCTTGTCTTTGAGGAACGAAGTTTGGAACATTTTTTGAATCATTGCTACAATCAAATTCATATTGATCCCGTAGCTCGTCGTATAGTCCATGAAGTTCCGCCTCCTCGTCTTTGGAAGCATTCTCAGATTTGGCAGACTTCTTTCCTCGTTTATTTTCTGTGGTTTTGCTGGATTTGTTACCTTTTTTGATTTGTTTATCTTGAACTGAAGCAGCAGCAATATCTTTGAACTTTTCCATAGCCGTCTTTTCAAAAGACTCGCTTTCTCGGTCATTAAGTGTGGCTGCTGGAGAAGATGCTGAAGGGAATTCCAGTCCTGTAGTAGGGTCAATAAGTCCATCCTTTCTTTGTTTGACGGTTCTAATACTCTCTGTCGCTTTTTTCGCCGCCTCTCTCTGTGGAACAATTAGACCAGTTGGTTCAGCAATGGCTCCACCCTTCTTCTTTCGGCCTGCTATAGGGCCTTTGCCCTGTTTAGTACTAGGGACTACCTTTTGCCCGACAGACATAGCACCCTGCAACGTCTTTTTGTTACTTTTTCTGGTAAATTCCTTAACGGCTGCTTTTGTAGCTACAGGAGAGCCAGGACGCCGTTTGAGAGATCCATCGGATTCACTATCCGAGTATATGGGACCCTCAGATTTGCCTAAGTTGTTTCCTCCTTTTTGTACGGGCAAGTGTAATGTTAATTCATCGGAATCAGATGTTGAAGATTTCATGTCCCCTCCTTTCTGACGGCCCTTTGACGTTGGTGATTTTCCTTTGCGTGGTTTTTTACCCTTGGATCCACCATCTTTGACTGGATCGTCGCCCCCATCAGCACTAGAATCTGAGTCAAACAAGTAAGACAGGGGCTTCCGGCCAGAGACATGCAACTTCTTCTTAATAAGTGTGCTACTGCTTGGACCTGTAACATCACTAACACTGGCTTCACTTTCACTCAAACTAGAACATTCCCCAACGAGATTCTTCTTCCTTGCACCATTGACAAATTGCTTTTTGAAAGTATTACTGCGGCTATTAATCATATTTCCAAGTCCTAATGAGGACTTTTTAGGTTTTATCACACCATTCACAAGTTTATCTTTTCTATCTTCACCGGCTATTAAACTGACTAAAGTGTCGTAATCCTTCAATGCATTGTTGGTACTACCATTTTCGAACGAATAAATTTGATCATATATTGAGGGCCCGTGATTTGCTGACAGTATTGCACTTTTCTCTTCAGGATTTAAGGAATCTACAGATTTTTCACCGAGGATGGCAACCTAAATACAAATTAAAATATTTATCGTTTGTTATCTTGTAGCTAAAAAATAGTGATGTAAATGAATTATGAAGTTATTAACCTGTTTCTGAAACGTTTGTTCTCGCAATTTAAAGTATGTCCTGGAAAGCTTTTCTCGTCTGCTAACCATGTAACACAAATTCCGGACCTATGGGCAAAACGCGGAATGAATGTTGCAATTTAGGATTTGTTTGGCAGTTTTTTTCCATTGTTACAAAAGCAAACAATGACTATAATATAGAATGTAGCCGTGCGAAACTTACCCGTTCCAGATCTTGGCGTAACTGAAAAATAAAATAAAATGTGAAATGGGCCGGTCATAGTGAACAGCAGCAGTGGAGCAACAACAACAAAATTTACTCTTGCCCTCAACTTCACTTAAATTAATAATTTTAAATACAGTTCTGGATAAATTGCCAGTCCTCAGCTAAAGTTCATCAGGATGAAGTGAAGTTGGAGAAAAATGACAAATTACCTCACACCCATCACCTCTCAACTGATTTTATTGCAGCAAGAGAGGCAATCAAGATCCGGATTGGTTATGGATTAAAGAAGGACGAAACGGATGAGCGATTCAAAAATGCCATGAAAAGTTTGAGGAAGGCCCCCATTACTTGTATATACAAAGGCAACACACTCGCCATCATTTGGGAAGAAAAAGAGCAAATGTTGGGTTTCAATGATGGAAAGCCTTCCGGAACAAATTCAAAAGGTCACAATATTTATAAGTGCAAGGTGGCCAAATGTTTCGTTCGCGCAGGTACACTAATTATTATTTAGTTGATGACTTGTTTATTATGTATTGTTTACTAACTAATACCTGTAGTTTTTTCAGTATCTTTGCGAAATTCATACTGCCAAACACACGGCATTCAACAAAATTACATACTTCGTGATATGACCCCACCACTACCAGTTTAGGCTTTGTCACTCCTTCATATTCAAGAGAAAAAGGATTTTCTGCTTCTGATTTGAAAAAATATTTACAAGGAAGTACCTCTAAAACCAATCACAAATCCCTGACAACCATTTTCATCCTCAAGGTGATGCTCGAAGATAAAGGTTGATTACTCTTGGAGTTTAAGTGCTGAGAAAGTTATTGGAGGCGAAGGCAGTACTAATAAAATGGTAAAATTATTGTTTTCCCGTCTACTTTCTCTCCAATAAATTGCATTACTAATAATGAATTCTCCTGTTGCACAGGTTGCTTTGAGCTTTATGACCATGATGCATAATTGGCTGTGTGATGATGATAACGAGAAGATTCATCTCTTTAATCAAGAGATCTCAAAGGATTTGAATGTTTCTGGAACCGACTTCTTTCCTAAACTCCTGGCTATTCTAACCGCAAACGGATTCAAATTCCATCCTACGAATGAAAACAAGGATGTCCCTACTTCTCTTCTCGCCAAGGTTTCGTACAAAAAATTTTCCAATGTTTATCGAGCCAAAGATGAAGATGATGGAAGGGTTTACGTTGGATTGAGATGGGGAAATGCAGCCAAAATCAAGGGTGAAAGGTCTTCCTCACATGTGCATCCAAAGAAAACTGCCCTTACAAATTTCCCAGAGCATAAGAAGACACGAATGTATCAACAACAACATTCCAAGATTGATGTCGTGAAAATGGTCAACAAGGAAAAGGACCTCAGCCCAACTCAAAAACCAATTTTTGAAGAAATTAAGTTGGACGCGAAGAAAAAAGAAGCACTCGCCCAGTCTGCTGCATTGTCGCCAAAATGATGGGATTGATGGTGATAATAGCCAAGTTGATTTTTCAAAAGTATGCTCATTTTGATGATGCATTTGACTTGTCTATATTTAAAGATATGTTTGGATATATTTTTGGTTGTGGAGTGGAAGTGGAGATCCAGAAGTTGGTTAAAAGTGATAGTGGAAAGGTTGAATTTAAACTGTTTTAAATTAGTTTATGAGTTTTTCGTTATGAAGTGCAAGTAGAGATCCAAAATTTGGTTAAGGGTAAGAGTGGAAATATGTTGTTACAGTTATTTCAAATTACATTGTCATTTGGCAGTAACAATTAACTTATTTACATTGTTAGCACCATTTTGAAGGGCGTATTGTTAAAAAAATCAATCTCTTGTTAAATATACTTACCTGAACAAACATTTTCATTTGCTCCAAATCTTGTTCCTGTTGTTGAGTAAGAAGCTGAGTTGTTTCAGGTCTCGGTGGTACCAATGGTCGATTGTTTAGAGACTGTTAAGAAATAATTTCATAATAAATATATGTAAACAAATGCTTAGAACAATAGCGAATACACTCAATAGGGGTCATGGTTCCCATTAACATCAATGGCACCAAATTAGAACAATGTCCAGCATACCTTCCGTTTAAGCTTCCAGTAATTGTAGACGAGCATAACAATGTCCATATCAACTGCCAGGTTCTGTGCTACATCCTTCAACCTGACGTATTTATAGAATTCGGACTCAATTTGTTGCAGTCTATCAAAATGACAAAAATCGAGAGTTAGTGACAATTCTGATGGCAAAAAGTGAGAATTATTGTGCCGTGAAAAATGTATTACTTTTCAGCGCGTGCTTGATTTCGTTCCTCCGCAGTCATTGCTTTGATCCTTTTCTTCTCTAAATCTTCCTCGGAGCCCGAGGTGGCTTTGTCTTTTTTGGTGTTAACGCTATGCTTCTGACAATAACTCTAGTAGACGAGCATAACAATGTCCATATCAACTGCCAGGTTCTGTGCTACATCCTTCAACCTGACGTATTTATAGAATTCGGACTCGATTTGTTGCAGCCTATCAAAATGAAAAAAATCGAGAGTTAGTGACTATTCTGATGGCAAAAACTGAGAACTACTGTGCCATGAAAAATGTATTACTTTTCAGCGCGAGCTTGATTTCGTTCCTCAGCGGTCATTGCTTTGATCCTTTTCTTTTCTAAATCTTCCTCGGAGCCCGAGGTGGCTTTGTCTTTTTTGGTGTTAACGCTATGCTTCTGACAATAACTCTGTAGAAATTAGTAAAAAGAACAGTTTTAGGCTGGTGGATACGCTGTGCTGTGACAATGAATTGTTACCCTTAATTTGATTCCGTCTTCCGCGTTTTCATCCACAATTATAGGTTTCATTTCCAACCCATTTTTGAATGCACAAGTAACATGATACGCTGTTTTGCATGTCTTCACGGAACACTGGATGCAAGCTCCAGCCTTTTCCTTGCAGAGAACACAGCTAAGAGACCAACGGCTTTGCTGTAAAAAACAAATATTATCCAAAGTATTAGAACCAGCTCATTGAGTAATAACAAAACATTTTTCATGTATAAATGAGCACAAATCTTACAGGAATTGCTGATATTTTTGTAATTGGCTCCATTTTCTCAACAGAACCTATACTAACTTCAGGAATCCATATAGCGCAAGCTACATGGGCCCATTTCTATGAAGTTGAAAAAAACATTTATTTAACATCGGAATAATGTAGATAATATTTAGCAAAGTGAAAAATTTATTAGCTCTTACTTGACCAGATCTAGTTGCCTTCATGGCGCCACCCATGTTTGGGCACAAGACGCAAGCAGGGCGAATACCAAGTGCTATTAAAAGACAATAACGTATAAAGTAATTTGTTGCGTGTGTCTGTATAGGAGGAAACTGCACACTTACTGCAGGTTCGACATAACCACGACCCAGAGGGTATAGTTGTGATCCCATAACAGGCCTGATGAACCTAAATACATTAAAAAAAAGAGAGGTCATTCCTTGATTGAACTCTTCGCAGTTTTTCGCTCTTTCTCCCTCCACTGCTGGCTTTGATTTGTTAAAAATATGGTTGGAAAAAAGAATGAATAAAACTTACACAGATGTTACAAGAGTCGCAAAACACCATCTCGTTCCCTTCTTCGGACTCGGGCTAATATAATAATTAAGATATTCATTATAAGGTTGATGATACGTTGACCGTCGTAGTCAAGAATGTAGTCAAGAATGTAACAATTAAAAAGGAATAATTTATAAAAAATTACCGATCGACAAACATCGCAAATAACATTTTCGTCATATTCTATCCCAAGTCCTTCTTGGCTTTTGAGTATCGTTTGTACTTGCTCCCAACACTGTAACTCTAACTCTTCTATAACTTGTTCCATAAGAAATTCAGAGATTACAGGAAGGGTCTGCATCCCACGGTCAGAGTTTGCACAACCCAGCCATGATGCATCGATATCATCCAAGTCATAACAACAAACTTTCTCCGCTCTAGCTGCTGTTGACACTAACTGATGATAATCAGGGTTAAAGAAATCATCGTGTGTAACACGGATGTACTTTTTCTTTGGACTAAATTACAAAAAAAAAATATTCGTTAGTTGAGTCAATACATCAAACAAAATGCATGAGCGTTGTTATAATAAAACTCACAGTCGAAAGTCGTGACTTCGTTCGTTCACTGGTGAAATGACTACAACTTCCGGTTCAGGAAGAGATTCAGGATTAACCGGAACTTGGACTCCTTTTTCCCATTCCTACAAATTAGAAAATGTGTAAGCTTAGTTTATGTCGTAATAAGCAGTAAAGTTAATAAGTTATCAAATGTCGTTGAGCGAATAAAATATCATAGAACAAATTCATATAACTACTCGACTGTCTTTTGCAAATTACGCACCTGCTTCCAGGGGTCGGTAATCAACCAGTACTCTTCAGGGGTAAGTGGCTCACTGTCCGCAAGCTTCATTGCGCTGATTAAATCTTTTCTGTACAACTATAATGTTAAAAAGCAAAATATAATTCTTAGTATCTTAAATCTTTGCAACAGCTTGTTGATGAGAATGCATAAAAACTATCTCATACTTCAGCAGGTGCTTCAGCGGAGTTCCGATTGTAAATGGAGGACACTTTTAAGTCATTTAAATGTCTAGTAATACAACAAACAAAATTTCATGTAATTTCCAAATTAGAATGCAAATATAAGCCCAACAGACCTTGGAGTCCACATTCCGAAGGAAGGGAAAGTACCATTTCCCCCAGAGTTGGAACCCGACTGTGTCCCCTCCTCTCCATCGGAGCCACTGGGACGTCGACGTCGACGTTTCCCTACAGACACGATTTCAAAAAAACCATAAAATACTCGTTTGTCAAGCCTCATTTCATACACCTTATCCATTAAATTGCCTAATAATACATACCATTGTTATCATCGACTTTGCCAGGCTTTTTAACTCGCTGTGACATGCTGGCGATTATGAGTTCACAGCATACGCCATGTACGCATCTACAAGGATAAGAAATAATCACATTTTAAAATCGTATTATTATCCAACCCAACCCAGTCAACATTACGAAGAAGGAAATTGGGCAAGTGTGTGGCTCTTGACATTGTTTCTTGAACTAATTAATTGTTATTTTTAATCGACGCACAATAGTAAACGGTGCTTAAACCACAACAAACTTTCACAAGTTTTGTTCCTTTCTCTATTGTCCTGTTTTAAACAACAAATATTATAACACGAGGACAATCCATACGCCAAACTTTCGTCACTTTAAACCGTCAGAAGTACTCGGGTCATCATTACAAACTAATTCGTCAACAATTGCTTCTTTGGAACTGGGTCCAATTCCCTGAAACGTTTCCATTTCCGCGGAAATTCCATTGTTAACCAACTAATTCATCCAATTGTGCTGCAATAGTCCCTTAAATTGGAACCTAATTCCTTTCGCCCTCTCCGGACTTGTGTCAGTTATCATACTTATCATATCACCTCATTTTGAACTGTATTAATTACTTAATTAATTGCACATTTTCCTCCGCTCCAGCTTCCCATCAAAACACTGCCCCTAAACTAAGGGACATGGAGCGTTGTGCAGCTGCGGAAACCTTTTTTTTTGACAGATAACATCAAGTCCACTCTATAACCCCATCAGAGGATCCCAACCACCCCCACTACCCCCCTGGGATCACTTTATTCCCCATATTTAACCACTTTTAGCAAGTGGAATATTTACAGAGGGCAGCACCTTCTATGGGGACACAACTGGGAAAATTGTCACTTTTTCCACGTTATTATTGGAGGGAGTGGAGTCCTTTCTTGGGAATTAGAGAGTCCTACCCTCACCAGTGGGTGTGTCCTGTGGAATCACCCCTACTCCCAGGATTACTGGGTGGTTGCTTATTAAAACTAAGGACATCCTCGAGTTGAGAGGGAACTTGCCTCTCTCTTGCCCAATTTCCCTCCCGAAGGTGGGACCTGGACGGGGATGGGGTTTTAATTAGGAGGACCCTTTTCCAGGACCACTTACCAGTTACTCCATTAAACTAACTTCTCCCAGGATCCACTGTTCCCTTATAAAATTGGAGACAATTGATAGGAAATGCTTACATTTTGGTAAATTCTTATTTAGCGAATGAAGTATCTACAACATCACAACAAGAGTGGGGCCATCTGGGGAGGGTGGAGGGAAGGAGGGGATGCCAAAGGGTAAGGAAGAGGGCTTACTTTTGGGTTTAGACGGAGATTGGATGATGCAAACTCCAACCCGTACCCGCATGAACCAGTGAAATGCCGTGGGGTATGTATTTTTTATAGGGTGGTAGTATATATCGGACTAAAAGGTGTAGAAGGAGGGATGATAGAGGTGACGTCGGTCCGATCCCACCGAGGTGGTGGATCGGTCAAACCTTTGTGCCCGGAAGCGGAATGTCCTCACTGCCATGATTTCTCACTCCGAGGCAGGAAGAGTGGGGCCATCTGGGGAGGGTGGAGGGAAGGAGGGGATGCCAAAGGGTAAGGAAGAGGGCTTACTTTTGGGTTTAGACGGAGATTGGATGATGCAAATTCCCAACTCCAACCCGTACCCGCATGAACCAGTGAAATGCCGTGGGGTATGTATTTTTTATAGGGTGGTAGCATATATTGGACTAAAAGGAGTAGAAGGAGGGATGATAGTGGTGACGTCGGTCCGATCCCACCGAGGTGGTGGATCGGTCAAACCTTTGTGCCCGGAAGCGGAATGTCCTCACTGCCATGATTTCTCACTCCGAGGCAGGCGGGTCCGGGTATTTTATGCGTTGTATTATTATGTAATCCTACCTTTTTACCTGATTCCACGTTGTGGGAAAGATGCTTGACCAGGAGTTTTAATATTTTTCGGGAATAATTATGCGAAATTAGTATGGAATGTTTTTTTGATGCAGGGGCCAAGGCATTTTAAAACGATGAATTATTAATTGATGTAGTGTTCAAGTTGTGTAATATAAGTTCTATAGTAATTCTCCTAAATGCAATATTATTATGATTATGACCCACAATTTGTGAGCCTATGGAATAGTGGAAAATTTCGGAGGCATGTAAAACTGTTCAGAAAAACAAATCTAAGCACTAATTTTTTTATAAATTATGAGTTAGCATTTTTAGGATGCGCTTACAGTGATATTAATATGTAGTTCTTTTTATATTCATGAAAACGAGCACCTCTCGGTAATTTTTATTAAATTATTAAGTTAATTTGTTTCGTTCAAATATATTTTTCATCACCCACGAGCCTGTTACTTTTTACATTTCCATCGAATAATTAGCCAACGCTTTAGCGACCTTGCCCGATGACAATAAAAGTTTAAATGGAACAAGATGCGATTCTTGTAAAAGTACTTGTTGTAAATCGAGGTATAGCTTGTTTCGTTTGAAAATTGTTGCTTCATTTACGCTCTGTCCATACTAAATCCGTGAATAATTAATTACACTTAAGTTACTTTTAGCGCTAAGTTTTTCAAGGGGTCTATCCGAAAATTTGCTCCGTGGCCCTCTCGATATCCCAATTTTGAGCTGACAGTACGCTGTATGCAGTATTAGATTCTACCCCCATATCCATTAGACGACGGGCTCTAGTCTCGTATTCAGGTTTTGAGTGAGGACCTGTATAAAATGGTGTCGTTAATTGTCACCGCATTAACAAGATACTAATTTTTTATCTAAAAAAACAAACCTCTTGCATAAACTGCGGTCCAATGCTGAGCCGTCATCCTAAATACAGCAGGATGATCTTTAAATTGTCGTGCAACAACTGCGTCTTGAGGATCATCAGGTTCAGCTGCAGCCAAAAGTGCTTGAAGTGACAAGAGCACTGTGCGTAAGGTCATTGCAGCCGCCCTAGATTAAGAACGCAATAAAAAAACTCAATCTGACTGAATTCTACAAAATCCATCAATAAATTAATATCTCTCTTTATACAAAACGCTTACCATTGATCCTTCAAAATATCAAGGCAAATTGCTCCCGTGACGGAAGAAATATTTGGATGCCAAATTCGTGTTAAAAATCGGACTTTAGGTGGATTAAAGGGATACGTTTCAGGAACAAGGATTTCCAACTCAAAATTTCCTCCTTCATAAGGTGTATCTGGGGGGCCGGCAATCTGACCTCGGAGCTCGGACCAACTGTCATTCACCAATTCAATGCGTATCGCACATCTTGCAACCTGGTGATCAAAAACAAAAACAGGTTCGTTTAATCATCCAATTAATTAGTATTCATCATCACTCTTACCTCTTCACTTTTGACGACTTCTTTAAACTCACGCTTAATACGTTGGGACGCAATATTGGACATGTCGTAGGATACTTGGTTTTTGTAACTCTTCTTATCACGATCTCTTTTTAATATCAATCAAGACAGAGTAATCAAATATTGTCATCGTATTCCATCCATACGAAGGAAGTAATAAGTCACCAAAAGAAATTCAAACTCCTGCGATAATTACTTTGATAAAGGCGTATTTCCTGTGAATAAGAAAAAAAACTTAACTTTCTACTCATCAATGGTTCGTATTAAATTGTTGATATTTCCAAATTACCTTTTTTTACTAGACTATATTTGGATTTGACTACGTTATCCGTCGTCCCCTTGACCTTTGACTTGTCTGAGAGAGATAAAGTGGAAATATTGGGAGTTTGGAATCCAAACTTTGGATTGGAATGAAGTAATTAAATTACAACCGGAATTTTGTTCGAGTGCTTATTCTTTTTTTCTCCGTACGAATTGCACTCTCCTGGCTGACTGTCTTCAAATCAAGGATATGAACGAGGGTGAGGATGAGTGTGCATGGCAAAAAGTGGCAAAAAGCTGTTTTGGCAGAATGCACGACGAGAACTGAATTTGAGACGAACTTGGTCTCACCAAGAGGAATGAACCATACTTGACGAGACAAAAAGTGTGAATGAACGGATTGTTATGGGGACGGAATGGGGAAGTTCTCCAACCAGGATAAGCCCAATGATAAGATGGTGTATTCCAAATGGATAACTTCGGACGTATGAGGGAATGGGAAAGTTAGGCATTTCTTAAAATTTCTCTTGACTGGGAAAATGCGATTCATGTTCCGACAATTTAGACAATTTATAACTCTGGGATAAGTTGATGTGTGATGTTGGAATGAAAGTATGAACGAGAGAGAGGCTAATTTTTGATAAAATTAAATTCCTTGTGAATAAGTTATTGGTTCATCAAATAATTTATCATTCACATATGAGTAGTTTAGGTCCTAAACTTTAGGGGTTTAAATTTAAACCAATGTTTAAATTTGTCATCCACACTCGGTGATCGACTGGTACCCGTTTATTTTTTCTATTGTAGGGAGACCACATGAAAAGCATCTCAACCAAAACCGGATTGTTGAAAAAAATGCATAATGCAAATCCCCAGAACAGTATTCCTACTACCTAATTGAAGTAAGACGCTAATCACCAAATCAAAATTGTGAATTTAAGATTTCAGAATTTAAAATATAAATTCCCAAGTGTAGTGCGACTCACACTGTGTGGGACGCATTTCCGCAAAAAAATTACAATACACACCTCGCTTTTTCGGGATTTGTACTTCATGCAACTCCGTATCATACATTAGTGGGTGTTTAAGTGTGTATTTACTGGAAAGCACTTTCTCCAACTACCAGAACTTTCCCTTTCCCCGGTCGGAGAAAGTGGGAGGATTTTCTCCACTCAATCTTTTTCTCTCGACTCCATATCAAATCTAACAAGTTCTGACGGAAATAACTTAGTTGAAGAAAAGCAAGCAATATTAATGTATGTATTATTTTGATTTCCTTTGCTTGCTTTCACCGTGCTTTATTGTTCCAATGTGATTACATGAGTGAGTTGGGATTTGGTTTAGAGTTTCCTTCGGGGAGAAACTGACTCAGATACACAATACGAATCGAATATATTTCCATTCTTTCCATACTGGATGCATCCAAAGAATTTTTAGCAGCTAAGAATTTCATCAATCTTTGAATTCAAATCAAATGACATTCAGTGTCAAGTTGGCTTCTCCATATTATAGTGCAGAAATATTGACAAAATACAGTTGAAGAAATTCATCATTCGTCTGAAATCGGTAAGTCTCATAAGCATATCTCACTCACAGTTGGATGTTACTGTTATTTCTGGCAAATGCAAGTACACTAGTTATTTTGCGAAGTGGGAATAAAATTAATGGTCTTAAACATTACGATATTTGGCGTAAAATTGAGACTTTCATTTTTGTGTCATGACGGTGTCTATACATTCAGTTCAAAGAGCATTTGTGTGTTAACCTGTTGCACAACCCAAGTTTTTCAGAGGTTTTGAGTCATAGAAGTGTTCACTGATGCTTAAGTACTGATGTCCATAAGTGAATTTTAACACCTAATTGCCATACATGCAACTTTAAGTATTTTACTTTTTCTGGCATTAAGTGTCTGTCAGACGGATATCAGAATAGGGAAGCTCTAGTTCATACCGACGGTTTTCTTAAAGAAAACCACAAAATAAATAAGCGAATGTAATATTTAGTTTATAATTGTTTTATTCTGATGAGGTATTACGTATTTAGTTGATGACTTGAGTGATTTTACTTAGGATGGTTTTCATCCATAAAGAATTGTACAATTGGCAACCTCATAATACAGTTCTGCTCTGCGATGATGGTTAGTACAAATGAAAATATAACATTATAGCAAAACCCTCCAACATATAGCTGAGGTTACAAAAAAGTTCACCTGCCGCATGAAAAATGAAAATGATGTTGCGCAATTTTGTCCCAAGATACAAATGCTTTTTGAAGTTCAGGATATTGTATATAATACTCTGCCATGTGTCCACTAACATATTATATATTTTTTAAATACGAGTTAGAACATGCATTAGAAAACTATTCACAATACTCATTAAATTTGTGTTCCCAATATTTGTTTAAACATGCAATCAACCAAACTTGAAATTATCAGGGCTACAAAATCCGGAAGTAATTAGTGGAATAAGCCGGAAGCAGAAATCCGTGGCACCATGAGTTATGCAAGCACCAAGAGATCCGAGTCATCGGCATCTCGTCGATCCTTGTAAGCAAATTAATGAATGTCATACAATTATTATGGGATTTGTCCATTTAATAATATCCAATAAATAGAGATGTAGACGCCATGGATGACGGAGGTGACGATCGAGACGAGTCGAAAAGAAAATCCAGAAATCTCTCAGAAAAAAAGCGAAGGGACCAATTCAATATCTTGATCAACGAACTGTGTACAATGGTGTCTAGCTCTGCCAGAAAAATGGACAAGTCCACAGTCCTCAAGGCCACGATTGCTTTTCTCAAAACTCACAACGGTAAATCTGCATGAAAATAATTTATTACTAATGAAGCAAGTTTTTTTACTTTCACAAATTTTTGGTCAGAACTTTCCGTCCAGTCTCAAGTGCAGGAGACAAGGGAGGATTGGAAACCATCTTTTCTATCCAATGAAGAATTTACTCATTTGATGATGGAGGTATTGCAAATTGCAATTAATGATAAAAGTCATAGAAAGAAAATAATTGTTTAAAACTATTTTTATAAAGTCCATGGATGGCTTCATAATTGTAACATCCTGCAANGATTGGAAACCATCTTTTCTATCCAATGAAGAATTTACTCATTTGATGATGGAGGTATTGCAAATTGCAATTAATGATAAAAGTCATAGAAAGAAAATAATTGTTTAAAACTATTTTTATAAAGTCCATGGATGGCTTCATAATTGTAACATCCTGCAACGGACAGATCCTGTACTTGTCCGAGAGTGTGACGTCTCTTTTAGGTCATTTGAGTGTGAGTTTTAGGAATATATAATGGTCACTGGTCACTAATCACTACTTTATTTCCATATTAAAATATGTAAAAAAATTATTGTGATTAACAGAGTGATCTAATCAACTACAAGATTTATGACTATGTTGCGGAGGAAGAGAAAGCAGAACTGCACAATATTTTATCAAACCCTAGCGAAGACAAAGGGAAAAATGGTGTCTCAATAATACTCAATTTCCGAATTGGAGGATTTGGGATTACCGAAGAAAATTTCAATTATCAGTCTGTACGAATTGTGGGCTACTTTAAGAGATGGATTTCGGCAGATTGTATGTTAATTACATAATGTTAATCTTATGCAACGTGGTTGAAACTCAGCCGCTGAGAAATGTAACATTTTTTTTCCATTTAGGTGGGGGTCCAGGGAGTGAAACTAACACAGAAAAAAGTGAAGTGGAATTTTCCGAATCCAACGATTCTACTGCAACCAACTTCGTCTTCATTGCCACTGGACGTGTGGTTGATGCCGATCTTTTAAGAGAAATGTCAGTGGTGGTAGACACTGCAAAAAATGAATTTTCATCCAGACATTCATTGGAGTGGAAATTCCTCTTTTTGGATCATCGTGCACCCCCCATTGTTGGTTATATGCCATTTGAAGTGCTGGGGACGTCGGGGTATGATTATTATCATGGTGAAGATTTGGAGAAAGTTGCAACATGTCATGAAGCCTGTATGTAGAAACTATTTTTTTGCATAAATATGCCTATTATTCTAGGCATTCATTTAGAAAGATATTTAAAATGTAATGAATTCAACAGTAATGCACAAAGGAGAGGGACTGTCCTGTTTTTACCGTTTCTTAACCAAGGGTCAACAATGGATATGGCTTCAAACTCGATATTACATTACGTATCATCAATGGAACTCTAAACCAGAGTTTATTATGTGTAGTCATAGGGTTGTCAGGTTAGCAAATATGTAAATTTGTGTTCGTGTCGAAAATGTACTGCAATTATTTATTTGTTGAATTGTTTACTCAGCTATGTCGATGTGATGAAACATCTTCGTGGTGAAATACATGAATTTTCATCGCAGTCACCTCGCTTGGGGACATGTATTTCTCCTAAGCCTGCAAAAAAACTGAAGTTAGAATCCAAAAAACCGTTTTCAATGTCGACAAAATCCAACAAGCAAAAAAACGTAAGCAAGCCGCTCCCTGTTACAGTTACATGACTTTTAATGGTATGGGCTTGAGGCCCCAAAAATTCATAAGTTTGTTACGGAATTCACAGTGTTCTGACTCCCCTGAAGTGATGCTATGCCCTCAACCCAAGGCATCAAGCCTCCATTCCCAGATGCCACATTTTGTCCAACCACCGAGAGTCGGGACACTGCAACATCAATCTTTGCATGAAACGACGATAACGGTGCCAATTTCAGCTTTTAACCCTACTTCTGGACGACACTCAGCATTTACAATTAGTAGTGATGGTGGTCAACCAAATCATGATTTGAATGAAACTAGTCCTGATCCAGAAGGTACAGGTAGAAGAAAAAATTATATCCGCTGCAATTTTATAATACAATACTTGTTATTTCTTAGGTCACACTTGCGTCCTCCAAGAGCAACTCTTAATGAAACATGCGGAATTACAGAGACAAATAATGCAACAACAAGAAGAACTACGGTGCGTTTCAGAACAGTTGCAGATGGCACAATTTAACCAAGTTGGTCCCCTCGGTGCTGGAGGCATGCGGATCAGTGTTCCTCATCAATCCGTTCAACTTTCACCCTCAGAACAGGTTGAAGTTTCTGACAGGGCCCATCTGCAGTAGTAGGCACCGTACATATTGCGTCATAAATTATATTCATTACCGGACCCTTTTAGAGCAAAGCACAGAGAGCCACTCGTAGTAATATATAGTGAATTACTTATAATTACTGTTTTCGCGTTATGTCAAAATACGGTTATCGTGTTTGCTGTGATTCCAATGTTTGTACAAAATTTATATGCGAAAAAATCCTTGTTACATTACTGAATTTTGAAAATAAATTTGTAACACCGTAATAATTTACCGTTATATAGGAAATTTATTAAACTCTTAAAGGATAAGTATGCAACAAACAAGAGAGATTGACA
This sequence comes from Folsomia manolachei, assembly GCA_036491905.1. Lineage (NCBI taxonomy): Eukaryota > Metazoa > Arthropoda > Collembola > Entomobryomorpha > Isotomidae > Folsomia > Folsomia manolachei. The sequence goes on from JAAXNX010000378.1 coordinate 25,033, forward strand.
GGAGATGAATAAGGTCTGGTGGATTGATTTTCTGTCAAGAATAGTCAAGATTCTCAAGATCAGTTAGATCCCTACAATTAATTGAGAACTGTTTGGCGAGGCTGAATCAGAGGTGGAAAGATCCATAGCATGAGGAGAAGCAGCAGGAGGAGATGATGAAGGTGTGGAATGATTACGATCATCCGAAAACAAATGATCCCCTTCCAAATGTCGAATTGCTTCCACAATAGTTTCCAAGTTGTTCCTAACGGTGTAGCATCTAGAAAAATAAATTAAATATTAACGATTATAATTAACTAAAAAGTGGAAATTGTGTACAAACCTCGGAGTCTCGTCGTGAATCATTCTGTTCGTCACTTGAAATGTTTCAATGTCTTCTGATTGCATTCTTAAAAAAATAAAACACAAATTTTATTAGTTTTATTATAACCTTCATGAATAAAAATAATAAAGTTTCTGTTGAAACTAGCCAGTTTTTGTTTAAAACCTTAGTTTCATTCAACATTTAAAATTAAGCAATACCTGTCGTGATCATTTTTGCGGTAAGTAGTCTGTTGTTGCTGTAGCATAGCAATGTGCTCCTCCAAGCTGATCCGATGTCGCCGTTCCCTTTCAAGACTTAATCGTAACTCCATTGCTTCTCGGCGCAATTCCATAGTTTCAGCTCGTGCCTCATCGCTAATAATGCCATGCTCCGGGGACATGCTGCCAATTCCCTCATCCGCGGATTCCAGTGCACCTAAAAATATATTAAATAAAATAAGAAATGTCTCAATGTAAAAAAAAATGCGTAATAAAATCTCACCATCAATAGTTTTTCGGCGCTTGATGACACTCGGTGTTTCAATAGCTGGAGATTGCGGAGAAGAATAACTACCAGCATCACCGCCATTTTGTGAAGCAATTCGCTTCAATTGATTATTGTACGTCAGTAGTTTATTCTTTTCTTGAAGCAATTGGTAGATGTAATCCGATGTTTGTTGGAGAATTGCAGCCTGATGAAAAATCAGATTATAATCAACTTATTTGTTACAGTAAATTGCAACCCAATGGAAGCTGATTGATAAAATTATGTAATATAAGTAAATGAAAATCTACCTTGCTTATACCTACCTTGCTTAGTTTTTCACCTTCATGGTTAGGCAAGAGATTTCTCAACCCAGCAAATCCAGCATTAATGCTTTGCATGCGTCGCCTTTCGTTGGAATTGGCAATTTCTCGTCGCATCCGTTTTTCCTGCTCCATCCCTTCGCCTTCCAAAAGGCTTTCTTCCTGGGGCTCAATTTTTGCAGTTAAGGTCCTTCAGGAGGACCAATACTAGACACGGTAAAAAAATCCTCCACTCCTATTCGTCAACACGAAGTTTAAAAGATATGTCAGGATAGGATGTTGATGAGTTCAAATAACATCCGCAGTCATAATTTTCAAAATCGTTCTGAAATAAAACAAATATATAATTTGTAAAACTCCACCATAATATACAATATTAACTTGTTAATCTTAAACACTTATTTATGTGTATTGATGTACTATAAGACTATAACCCGTCAATTGTATAAAAAATATAATTTAAATAACTGACCCAACTTTTCAATGACCTGCTCTACATTAATTGTATTCCTCTATCCTCATAACCCACCCAAACAAACTAGTGTGAATTCAATAACTGATAATTGACCAAACAGCAGCTGAGCTGTGGCATGCACTTATATATTACCCAAATTGTTTGTTTACTAATTTATTTATACCTAAAATCCAAACAATTACCAAATTCCTCTCTTCCCAGCTGGGACGTGCACCGTAACTAAATGCAACAGCGAGGAGCCTGGCCGGCTTCAACCTCCTTTCGCACGCAACAAGAAAACAAAAAAAAAACCAGTATCCAACTAACTACCCAGGAACCTCAGCTGTTTAATAATTTTACCTTATCTCCACCTCCTCAGAATAGTTAAGTCTTACTAGCTCTCTCAGGGCACTCAATAATTTAATTAAATCCTCACAGACAACCCCCAGACAGGAAGAAAAAAGAAGAAGGCCTAAAAAGAGCGAGGCCCGGAACAGAAAGAATTCATGTTTTTGTTAAAGATATGTTTTGTATGGTGAGGATGGAGGAGAGGCAGACTGAGCGTGGGTATTCCTAACCTATGCCTATTCCTTAGAGAAAGTGTGGTGGGTGATGGTGGCGGTGGCTGGTGATGGTGGATCAGCCGCTGCCATCATATGTTGAGGAGGCACAAATAGATGCAATGCCCAGCTGACCCGGATTCCCTAATTCCCCTCAAACCAGTGTCAAACTGGACCCCCCACCAGGTCCACCCCCATCCGGGGACAGGGACTAATGCAGCCTGTACTAGTTTAACACCCGGACTAACCTGTTACACCCACAACCACGGTGTGAAAAGTTGGATGATTGGTTGGGGTTCTTGGAACTAGAACCTTCGAGACTAAGCTAGGTTTGGGTTATCTTAATGAAAAATATAACAAAAACTTGACTCACTTACCAGTGGGGTGATGTTGAAGGGTTGTGGAGACCCTTCCTTCCTTTTTTTTGAGGAGATAACTGATCAAAAATACGGACTTCGCTGCTGCTGATGCGGTGAGGAAGATGCAACTCGAAAAGTGAAGCTCAACTAGGTGACTATAGTCTGGTGGTGGGCTTACAATCCTCTCGGTCTACTACCAAGTTAGTTTCACAAAGGAAGGACGGAGAAGCTGCTGGATGAATGGGACATAAACCTGATGCCGACGGTGGTGGTGGTATGGTGGCGGCGCGGTGTTCTCGCCCTCAACATCCATATACGTCGTTGTCCTTACTTCAAGTAAGCGGAAGTTAACGGGTCAAGTGTTTTTTTAATTGTTTTTGAATTGGTGAGAAACATGTTTGACATTTTTTAATGAGTCAGTTTTCTTGAGACAATGGTTTTTGTAGAGTGACCACATTGTGGGTGTAGGGCGTCTCGAGCGTCCCAGCTGCAGACAGAAACTATTTTTTTTATGTCTCCCTGCCTGCCTGCTGACTGACCCAACTTGGTACATGATCAACTCCACAAAATGCAACTACAGTTTTTAGTTGGATTGAATTGGAGAAGCCGCATGCCTCAGCGCATCAACCTTTATCCGCAAAGGGTCGCTTCTTGTTTTATCCACAACAAAGCCTGGATTGCATGGAGTTATTGTCTTGGACTAAAATCATAAATAAGAGGGATGGATAGGATTAGGATTTTAGAGCCAGGGAAAAGATGACCTTGTGAGAAGGACAGTGAATAATTTTGGAGGTGGGTGTGGTTCTAAGGCCGATTTTGTATTTTAGGAATGTCACCTCTATTAATGCGAGGCTTAAGCTACGGGTGGGCTGGGTTTATGTCATTGAAAGTGAGCATTTTAATGTTTGACGCTTATCTTTAAGCTCAGCGGCTTGATATATAAATTTTATTTATAATTGCATCCCAGCCAGCCAATCACAAATATCTGGGTTGGAATGCAGGGCGGTCCGTTCATCAATGTGCGTCGTTAGGAGGATCGGTGTTATGCATTTCGTTGGTTATGAGTTACAGGTATAATTATAAGTAAACCTGGTCTGTTGATATTGATTCAGCAATGGTAAACAAACACCCTCAGCTGATTCATATGCAAGCTTCGAGATAAGCTTTGGGGATGGTGCATAACAAATTATAAGCTTTGAGATTGAAAATTCTTCCGGCGAAATGGAAAGAGTAAAGTTCTATGTATAAAGATGTAATGAGTATGAACAACTGATGCATGAGATAAATACATGCCCCTTAAACGACGCCACAGCCAAAATCATAATTATCTGATCTACGTAGTGCAACCATTGCCAAATATCACTACGGGATGAAAAGTGGTTTTTCATGACCTTCAAGGACGACGCGAAGAGTTCATTCAATTGCTTCCAAACAAGTGCGGTCAATAAATCTGATCTACGTAGTGCAACCATTGCCAAATATCACTACGGGATGAAAAGTGGTTTTTCATGACCTTCAAGGACGACGCGAAGAGTTCATTCAATTGCTTCCAAACAAGTGCGGTAAATATTGATACATTTTTCATCAAAAGTATACATGCAAGGTATAAACTGCAAACGTAAGGGTGAAACTTTGTTGAGGTATGCACTGGGCACTGGCTATCTGGCTGGCAGTTGGCGTTGGCAGGATAAAAAAGGTATAACAGACAACCACATGCAATTATGATGGAAAGGTATAAACTGCAAACGTAAGGTGAAACTTTGTTGAGGTATGCACTGGGCACTGGCTATCTGGCTGGCAGTTGGCGTTGGCAGGATAAAAAAGGTATAACAGACAACCACATGCAATTATGATGGAGTAGTAAAGAAATCAGGTATACGCGAAGAATTCTTAGATTATAAATAAATGCTGGAAAATAAGTTGTCGTGAATGACACATTTGACCTCAAGAATTTCCTAACGATTTCATATAATTTTATCGACCTCTGACATCAAAGGATGATCGTATGAGCTATGCATTTCGGAAATCTCGTGGAGATGAGAATATGCATACCCATTCATATAAACCGATGCGATGCGATGTCCTCGTGGCCTGCAACAGTTGACCGTAAAATTTCCAAACTGTCGCGGCTCCCACCGGAATAAATATCTTCAAATTTTTATTTTATGTCGACAATTGACTGAATATGGACGGATGGCGATGGATCAATTCAGCAAACTTGAATGTGAAACTGATTTGCATGATCCTCAACCACTTAATTTAGTATACCTCGAAAAAGTAATCTTCTACTACATTGTTATCAGGTATCTGAACATGATCATGTTTGTGCATTCCATATTTTTATGCTCATGCACATTTTAATTTGATTAATTAAGACACGGATTCGTTTATAATCTCACTTGCTAATTAAGTTACTCAGCAATTGATCTTTTAAAACCGCAATATTTTTAGTAAGAAAAGAACTTCACTTTTTCTGACAATTCCAATATTTGCTTTGATTCAGACGCTTTAGTTTTAGTCAAACACACCTACCCGACGTCAATTATGACAAATTGAGTTTGCAATATTAATTGAAATATTCTCAATTATCCCTTTTTATTTCCAACAGTATCAAATTAAAAACTTTGATTGCAACAATACTTGTTTTAATGTAATTGTAATAATTTAGATTTGGTATAACACGATATGCTCCATCGCCTGGCAGCATTTATAGAATGACATTTTTTAAAGTTTTATACATAAATCCCTACCCAAAGGAGAAGGAAAAGGAGGCCGAAACTCATGAATGACGCTGCAACAATGGAAATTACCAATTCCTTCATCAAAGCTCTAGTTTTCTTGGTAGACGTGACCTGGTAAACGGAAAACCATGCAGTAAAGAAAATTCCAATTCCCATCAAAATCAGAGTCAAGTGCGGAAAAATTGCTGGGTGAACGGGTGACACGTATCTCGCCATGGACTCGATATCAACCTTAAAATTGGGAAATTTGTCAAAATTACACCCTCAATTAGTAATAACGTTGATCATGTCGAATTTTTAACACCATACCATTTTGATTGACTTTTTGATAAGTTACAGTTGGAATGTAGTGTAAGAAGAGTTTTTCAAACCCAGTCCAGCCAAAAAGACGATCCAGTTGATTCCTAGAGTTTTAAAAATAATTTTAATTTAAACACCTTTTGCTTTTCTTTAATAATGCTGCTCATAATAATCTTCCTGTATAAGACACCACGGGAATTTCTCCCACTAATAATTTAGAAATTATGTGATATTTGCTTACTAAGGTTAAAATTGCTGTCCAACAAATTTACAGCGGAAAATATAATTCTATTCATTTATCATTTGCCACGTGTACTCAACTCAATATTTCTCCGTTGGTTAAGTCTTTTGACAATTTCTAAACCGGTGGTTAACAGGATGACCCGTTCACTTCTCAGTAACTGAATGATGGATAAGGTAAATATGGGTGGATAATATCTTACCTGAGATGAACAGCTGAAAAAGAAGAAGAATTGGAAATTGACAGCCGGAAAATCAAGATCATAAATACCAGTGAGTGCCGCTCGCTCCTAGTCATCCAGCTCAATCTCTCCAGTAGACCAACTACCGACATCTATTTCTATTTGGGTAACAAAAATCCTCATTTACTTCAACAACTTTCACCACGCCAAACTTTCACCCCAATTTACAATGAGGAGGTAAAAAAAATAGAAATTTTTATGACTAATTCACAAAAGGTGCTGTATACGTGTTTCGTTGCTACTTGTGTAAATAGTGCAATGTCTCTAATACAATGGTGCATAAATCTTTATCATAATTAAGCGAAACTTTCACCGGGCAAAGGTGGGTATTAGATTCATGACATGGTTGTAATAGAATG
>JAAXNX010000379.1:0-31375 GCA_036491905.1 Folsomia manolachei
TTACACGTGGTAAAAATTTGGAATTGATATCTTTTATGGTTTGGCCGGAAAATACCGTGACGGACAGACGGACGGCCTCAACGGTTACATAAGCACTTCGCCTCTGGCTCGGGCTAAAAATCAAACTCACAATCGTAATGAATTCTCCTGGTCGTCGAGTAATTTGGTCAGCTAGATCCTCATCATAATGCATCACATCCTCAATACTTATATCAACCCAGTACTGTCGAGTATTGTAATTATGGCGGAGGAGGTCCCTAATGAAAACGAACGATTATTTTAATTCTCGCAAACATTCTAATTTCAACTGGAAATAGTCAAACTCTGCCCACCCTCACCTGTACTTGTAGTTGAACGCATTATCTCGAAACTGTCGGAGGAACTCTTTGAAGTGTTTCTTGTAATTTTGGTGATCAATCACACCCCCCGTCGCCTCATCCAGAATCCTTTCATCCACATCTCGGGGTCCCGACACCCACACGGAGGCTTGATCAAAGGCCATTCTACCCACTTATTACACTTATTACACTCTACCTCAACTTAAAAATAAGAAATCAATTTAATTTAATCAGTAAACTGTCCAAAACTCCAAAAATTAAGCACGACAAAAATTTTGGCCGAAGGAAAAGAAGCGGAATGAAAAAGTTTAGCTCTTTGTTGATGGAGCGGGAGAGAGGATTTAGCGGCATTGGACGGGAAAGGCAAGATTTTTTGGAGAAAGTAAGTTCTCACTTTTTGGCAAAGGTGGCGAGTTGAGCTACTCAATTCCTTGGTTTGGCTAAAATTTCATGGACTTTCCAACATTGTTCTGAATAAAATGCTACCAATATCTCTCTAGATTGTTTAATTGTAATTCATAACGGGTAAATGGGACCAAAACTTAGTACTACATTGTTTCTTTATTTACAGTCTCATCTCAATTTGTAGCATTATGTAATTTTACACTTCATAATCTCATTTTAAATTCATTAATATCATAGCATCAAGGAGAAAGTGACAGTAATAGGGGATTGATGTATGTTTGCAGGTCACAAAATATTACAACAAATTGACTAATTTCGTGTGCTACATTTCGCTGGAAATCACATCCGATCAGAGTTCAATTACAATCTGGAGTTTGAAATCTTGTTTTTTAAACCTTTCTCCACCGCAATACGAGTCCTCATATCGGAGGAATTTCTTGCATTCAGTATGCTCGGACTAAGACGGGGACGAGAAAATGTTTTGTTGCTCAGCTTTCCAATCAGCGTTTCTGACAAAGAAAATAAGGATATTATGCCAGGGTAAAGTACAATTGTGTATTTTGCACGATTTTACTAACCCTCATTAGTTTTGGGTACGAGAGCAGGAAGGGGTGGGCTTGGGGGTGGTTTGAACTGACTCATGTATTTTGCATACGAATATTCCTCTGACTGGTTATTGTCACCTCGTCCGTGATTTTGTTCCCATCGCCCATTATTATGACGATCTCCTCCTCCTCGAAAGGGTTGACTCCCATTTTTCTGACCACCGCTGATATTCCTGTTCCCAATTTTCCTTGCCAAGGATTCTTCTGGATCCATTTGTGCATGTGGAGGGTTCCAAGGTCGAGGTTCAACTTTACGAGGGATTTGTTTTGCATTTTTTGGCATTTTCTGTAGATTTCGGTTATTTTCTTGGGCGATAAAATGTTTACTGACCGCTTTTTTGTTTAGGATGTGCATCTTCAGAAATTTTGGTAAGTGGTAATTCAAACAGATATAAAATTATGGATGCATAAATACTTAGTTGTATAAGTACCCACCCGAGACCATTCCTCTTTGGGAGCTTCTGCATTTTGTTCCCTTTGTTTCTGAAGGCCGTAAAATTCCTGAAGTTTCCTCTCCAACCTTTCCTCTTCTGCTTGGTCCTTTGCAGCTTGAAGTGCTTTCTTCTTTTTATTTATTCTGATTTGCTCTGCAAGTTCAGCTCGAATTAATCATGTCCTTGATTGGTTTGTAATCCGTATCTGTGTCACTTGTCTAGAAAAAATAAGAAATGTATTACAAGACAATTTAAAAGAAAATTATATGACATGATTATTTGTCAAGCTACCCTCAAATTATTTGGTCTCCCAAATATAGATTCTCGCAATTCATCAAAATCCACATTGTTTCCAGCCAACTTTTCTTCAACAAAATACTTTAACCTCTCAGATTATGTGACATGATCATTTGTCAAGCTACCCTCAAATTATTTGGTCTCCCAAATATAGATTCTCGCAATTCATCAAAATCCACATTGTTTCCAGCCAACTTTTCTTCAACAAAATACTTTAACCTCTCAGTATTCCCAATGATTGACTTGGATGGTTTGATCGGTAATGGGTTTGTGGGTTCGCGATCTTTAGAAGAGTTATTAATGTTGTTGTTGCGTTCTTGTTCAATACGCATTTGTTTTTCGAATTCCGCAGCTTTTTGTTGAATGCTCTCATCCTCATCTACGTTATACTTCCGATTGGGTTCCGGCCTTCCAGATCTCTGGGCTAAACAAATGATTGCCAATATATTTCATTGTTCGCACATAATCGTGCATAATAATCTAGACCAAACTCTTACGTACTTTCGTAAGGTGGATATGAATTCATGCTCACAGGCGACGCGTTACCCTGTGGAATCGGATACGGATTGCCGTACGGGTCTATCATCATCATCATTGGTCCAGGCGTTGGCTGTGGATAACCTACAACTGGGGGCTGAAATGGATAATAAGGCGTTGGGTACGGTACTTGCAACTGTGGGTATGGATAAGCTGCAGGAGCATAAGCATTGTTTGGATATGGATATCCAGAAGGCAGAGGTGCAGAGTGCATAGGATGAGGTGGTGGTTGAGGTTGGCCAAGCTGTGGTTGAATTTGAGAAGGCATCTCATTTGCATAATACTGCTGTACCTGCGAAGGATACATTGGTGGTTGTGGTGCAGGTTGTCGAATTTGAGGCTGTGAAGCCATTCCAGGACTACGACTAGGTCCTGGAGGATACCCATTAGCATTATAACCGTTATTATCAACAGGAGAATGTCGGAGCTCTTGATATGCAGTTGGAGAGAGCCTGTTAAAATTATGGTTTTCCATTCCGGGATGCATACCATGATCTTGAGGAATGTCCTCGTATCTTCCAGCCACAGAAGGAGACGAATAGCCTTGGCCCCGGAAGTTGGTGTTGGGATTATTGGCACCAGGACGAATACCACTTGGGCCAGATAATTGATGTTGTATTGGTGGGGCTGGAGTTGTATGGTTGTAAAGACTCGCATTCTTGGATGGGTTGTTTTGGTGTAGTTCTTGTGCAGGGTTTATCCGAGAATTTTGCAGATTTGTCCTGGCTTGTGCCACTCGATTACAGGGAACCTCATACTGACTGATTCGTGTAGAGGAATTTTGTGCCAAGTTCCGCTTTTGAATGGGGATTTCTTCAGGACCTGATACGAATATATGTGCACATTATATATTACATTATGTGAGATAAGTCATTAACTAACTAATACCAAGACGTAATTTTCAGTTCATATTTCATTTCCAGTTTATAACACGCATTTGTTCAGAATTCTTTATAATAATTCATGCAGAGTTGAGTTCATATATTACAGTATTTTCCTCTAACTCACGGTTGGTTCTGGTGGAAGATTGCCAAAATGGATTTGGTTGTTCATAATTTGGTCCGAAGGGATGTGCATTGAATCTTCGTTCTTCTTCAGCCCTCATCCTACTTTTTTGTTCAACTTGTCTCTCCAGTGACGCTCGGTACGCGTCTTGCTGCTGCCTTTTGTTTCCATTTCGAACATTCTCTGAAGGAAACATGCCGATTTTAAGCAAAATATAAATACCCACATGTATGTAATCCTGCTTTTCGTTCTACTGTTGACAACACTGCACTTTAACGCACTTCACATCACTTGGATATTCGTATATTGATATTCGTACACTCCAAATTATTTGGAATTTACAGAATTTTAGTTGCCAAAATACCTTTTTCCTGGTCTGCAAAAGTGGCCAGCCATTCTTTGCGACCACCAGTTCCGACATTGTTCCATGACGCGGTGGGTCTGGTATGTCTGTCTTTAAATTGGCTGCTACTTTCACTAATATGAGAGTGAAGTACTTGGCTTGCCTTCTGAGCTTCTGACACCAAGGACGAAACTCGGTTGTTCTCATTTTCATTGATTCCAATTCGGCTCCCGTTGTTGTTGTTTGAGTTGTAGGTGAAGGTGGGTGCTGAATTGGGTCCCGATGAATACATTTCAGGTCTCTGATTTAATGAGTTTGTCTCGCTTCGAGGTGTTCCGTATACTGGCCCTCTGGGTTGTCTGAATAATAAAAAGGAAAAAATTTCATTGTGTATTTTATGTAGCTGAGTGAAAGCACGATATTGAACATGCGGTTGGCTTGCTGGGCTCTCTCAAACGTGTGCATGTTTCTCTTGCACAAAATATTTTAATAATTTAAGAGTGTTTGTTGACTTTAGTACATTACGGTGCATGTTTATATTTACTCTTCGTTATTGATGTTTGATCTGGGATATCCAAACCAAGCTTTGATTAATTTCAATTTCCTAGTCAGGCTTTACAAAATCCAATGTATGTATAATAATTAAATTTTTCTGCAAGATTTTTTTTGCAAATGTAGTTTTTAGTCTCATGGCGAAACCTTGTATTTCTACTAATACTTAATTTATCAGGGCATACATATCTGCGCAATGATAACACCAGCTTTCACGAAGACTAAACACCTTTCAGTTTCCCTAACTTTGGAAACTTGGTGGCATTAATTTAATATGCTATTCCATGCCACGGTCTGCACTTGACTTTGAAGACTGAATGCCATACCCATACCTCAGGCCAGAATGCAGTAGTTCTCTGTTATCACTCCAATACATGCCTGGCACTTCAACATACTTCCTCCACAAATGAATACTGTTTTATCTTTCCAGCAACATGTTCATTTTATATTAAATTCGGCAACAGAAGTGGCAGACATGGTCTTCTGACCTGACCTGATTTTACTGCTGCTACCATTCTGCTCTCTGTTTTGCATGTCGAATATGGCGATGAAAGGAAGGAGTCAAGCAAAAATGAATGATGATGTTGAAAATTGATGATGGAAATTTCACGCTTCCACATGCATGGCATCCGTCCGATTCTAAACTTTCCGGGAAAGGATGGAATAAGAAATTGAAGGAGGATCTGCTGCCTGCTTTTGGACTACATAGTATATAGTTAGACAGCCAGAAATATAGGAAGTCTAAGTATTATAGTGCATCACAAAAACCTGACTGGCAAATCAAGTTTCTTTACAGTGTTCATGCATTTAGTATTAGTGGCGTTCATCTATTTTGAATTGCCTTCTCATCCTTAAATGCATTTTTGATAATTCATTCATAAAACATGAGTTTTATGCTCAATTCCTACTGATGTATATGATTCTCATTTTGTCCCGTCCTGTCCCGATCAAAAACTACTTACAGACTTTAGACTAGGGAGCATTGTCATAAATTTTGTGATGGTGCATTTATTTTATACAATATGGGACTAAATAAAAATGATTTATTGAATGTTAGAATGAATGCTTGGGTCGAATTGAGAAACCTTTCTTACCTGTCACATAAAATTCCACCTGGAAGGATTCCATTCCCAGTTTTCGCCAATGAGTTGGAGCTTGCAAGTTCTTCCTTCATTCTTTCTCTGTCTCTGCCATACGTTTGTCCTTGTCCCATTCGAGCATTTGAGGGGTATGGAGTGTAAGCAGGGTCAATACCATAATTTTTTGGAAGAGCTCTTGATACATTGATGTGATGACCCCCTTGGGAAAAGTCACCATTACCCGACCCCAAATTGAGCTGTGGGGATCCCCTTAACGAGGGAATGGTGTCGTTTCTCTTCGATTGTACTCCGCCCATGTATTCCAATCCATGACCTGGTGTCCATGATTCCTGTGTCGGGTGCAATCAATTCAAAGAAAGAAAATTACTTTGCATGCCCATGAATTCACCTGGAGCAAGCTATACAATAGACATTTCTGGAATTTGTATTTGCTATCTTTATTATGGTTGGTCTGATTTTTAAATAATTGCACCGACTGTCAAATAAAGAAACTCGGGGTTTGTATGACACAAGCCGAGAGGTGGGTGTCGATATTTAGGCAGTTTATGCAATTTGAGAAGGTTGGTACCTCGCGTTGATTTATTTACTGTGATTTACTTTACGGGTACAGGAAGGCAGTGTCATTTCCGGTGCCATAACCTAATTTCACATGGTTCCAATTTCCGGTAGATTTTACTACAGGTTGAATCTCTCTCAACCTTACAGATATTTAATGTTCCTTAATAAACTTGTTTAATTATTACAGAGTTGAGGGATTTGAAATAAATTCAATATCAGGGACTAATTTTTGAATTTGAATTTATTTTGTTCAAACTTGCTTCACGAGAAGCTAGTTATGTTTGAACCTCGATAACTAATATTACAAGCATTAGACGCAATGCTGACTGGGAAAAAGATTGTTGAAAAATTCTATCATATTTGAAAACTAGTTATATAGCATTTTAGCAGACAAGTGACAACAAAATTGTAATATTTTTAAATATTTGAATTTCTAATAAAGAAAAGACGAAGTTTATGGGTTTGTTTGTCACAGCTAAGTATTCCCGTCATTCATCCATGAGACGACAAAACGCGTGCGATTCATTTCCGTTTATCAAAAAATTGTTTATAGCACAAAAAGATTGATCCGATATAAGCATCATAAGCAAACGTGCAATTTCGAAATCTAATTTTGTGAGCAAACGGAATAGAATAAATCACCAGTTACCAATACAACATATAATCTGTACATTATCAATATTTATCGATTGCATAGAACTGCACGACACTGACAACTTAGTTGGTTTTCCCACAAATGCAGACTTACAGACATTTTAAATGCCGTCTCGTCATTTGTGAAATAACTGAATTACTGTATTGCACATAAGATTAGACAAAACTGGTACCTTGTTTGAAGATTTCAGGCCCGTGTCTCGTCTAGCTGAAAAAGACTGCTTATCGCCCAAATTTCCGGCTCTGAAGTTTCCATTATGGTCCCCGTCCCCATTTCCAGATAACGAGAAATAACCTCGAGGTGTATTTGATGGGATTGAATTAGACATAATAGAACTATATCGACTAATATTTGGTTGACGGGACGGAAAAAATACAAACAAAATTCCTGTCCAATAAATAGTGTGGTGACAAAACCATACAGCGAATGGTCCAATTGTTAGCTTCGTGTTTTATTTTATTTTTATTTGTCTTTCTGCAAGAGATAAATTCCTTGAAAGTTTGTTTGGCATTGAAATTGTTTCCATAGGTAAAGAAATTTACTGAGTTATTTTTGCTCTCGTTTCTCAAGGTGTGAAAGTCGGTACTGCATTAAGATGTAGGTAGATGTTGTGGCGTTCCTTTGCAATCTGCAAGTGTCATCCACCTATACCTTTGCATTAAATTGTTAAAAAAACAGACATAAAATTGACTTTTAAAGTTAAGACGTAAAAAAAGTTTCTGGTTGAAGGTTTTGCACGGATTCTCATCACCGATCATTTCAATGATTTAGAGAAAATGAATGTTGTTTGGTATTTGTTTATTTGACGAGTTCGCACAAAAAAAAGGTGAAACAGATGCCCAAAATTGTCCTTGAACTACAGAACGGCATGCCATTCCTCACGTTCTGTCTGCAACACGTTGTATTGATTTGCCGGAAATGCAAAGGTTTTTAGGTTTCGACTGGTAGAGAGATGTATTCATATCAACATCACCAACATTACCGGCCAAGCAAAAATTAGATCGGCAGATGTGCATACATCATATCCACCCACATCAGTCTGGAATGACAAGAAATCGACATACTGCGGATCTGGGCTAATAGAAGTTCACATGATTGAAGTCACTCCTCCCACAAAAAAATTTCGAGCATTTTCGTTAGTCTTAATTTGAAGTGAAAATGTCGGGAGGAAAAGGTTGTATGTCGAAAACTCGCATAAACATGAGATAGGATAGACAGATATAACCTGAAGGGTTATTCTGCGTTAATGGACTTTTGCAATGTTTAGATTTTACAATAGAAAATTGGATATGTGTTACATAACTTGGGAAATTCGTCAGAGACTTGTGCTTCTAAAGTTTGGAACTAACTGCCACAAACTAGTTTCAACTGAAACTACAAAATTGTATTTTAGTGTTTAGGAAAATGCGATTTTGTCTGAATCACGAACTATAAACATTCCTAATTATAAAGTACTTTTGTTTTATATTTCATGAACTAGAATTTAATGCATCATAAACGAATAACTGCTTTATTGCCATTGTAATAAGAAAAAAATTAACTACGGGCGAAAACCTAACTTCTAAAAACCCCGAAATCGAAGAGGGTTGGTTGCAAACCCGGGGAGAACCCATGATGACCGAAGAATGTTGAGTCCGGGTTGGCTTTATTGTGGAGCAGAAAATCTCAAGCTGAATGGATTGAATCCATTCCCCGTTCAGTAAAGTTCTGGAGTCAGTCCCGAACACATTTCGCCACTGACTGAGTCGTCGGGTCTCTTGCGGATTTTCCCATTCATGACTTTGACTCATTCATTCTGAGATTTTTGATCACAATATTGTTTTCCAAGTTTGTTGACTCATCTTGTTTTTGTCTCAAGTTTCTTGGGTATTCAATAACCCACAGCGACTATGTAAATATATCGGTGCTATTCTTACAAAGGTAAATAGCCTAGAAATAACTTCGGGTAGTGTGTACCTGACACTGTACGGTGAAAGTTAAAACCGTAATATCAGAAGTATACTGATGTGAGAGATACAATTTTATATGTCAACTTTATCTCCGTTACCTGAATCCACAGAATAGGACATAAGCTCATCCTGTCTTTTTGAGGTGTAAAGTGAAAAATTTCTGCAACTCCATAAGTTCATCCCCACGGAACAACAAATCATCCGACGTCCTTCCAACCACCACTAAAGATACACAGCTCTGTCTGAGATCAAAGAAAAGCAGTGTTTCACTATCTGTGCTCTACCACATCCGCTACACCGTAAGATAGAAGTATCGGAATTGAGAAAACATTAAAGACAGGCACTGGTTCTGTGGTGGTGACTGCTTGAGACTTTGTTTATCATAATTGAATTTTGCAACGAGCCAGCCATTTCAAATTATCCAATTCAATCGAAGACAAATCTTCCACAGATTTGCAATTGCGACTTCTGCCACAGACGGAGAATAGATTTGGATTGAAATTCTATTTGGTAGGTGGTGATTCCGAAGTTATACATTTGCAACCACATCCTTCTCAACCAATCCTAAATCTTCTGCAATATCCATACGAATTTCCCATATTTCATACCAAAGATAAAGTACCTTAACCAACATCTGCCTTTCTCCTCATCGTGCCCTTTCTTCCACTACTTTTCCTTCCTTCACCACTTTCACCTCATATACAATGAATGGAAGCACCCTCTGACTAATGGACTGAAGGGGAAAGTTTTTGAGCATTGAAAAACAAAAGGAAATCCAACCAACTCAACTCTACTCTGAAAAAGATGGGACACTAAAGTAAGGTGAGTGAAAGTGTGTTTCACAAAACCACCACAACACATCCGACTAAAAATTCAATTCCCAAGCCGTCAACACAAGAAGAAATGAAATCCTGTCATTGGATGCACCTGACGTTCTTTATTCATCCAGCTCTGTCCTCTCCCAGAGGAATAATAATACGACGGGAGTTGTTGGGTTGCTCTACTTTCTCATCTTCTGCCTCTCACCTGTATTCCGATTTCAATGGAGTTGAAGTTGATGATGGAAAAAGAAATGTCTCCTCTCTAGTTGTGTAACTTGAGTTGGTTGGCATTGAAATTTGAAATTACAACATTCAGCCACCGACCTTTCTTCCAGATCTGCGTTGACGTAGACTCTTGATGTGGATAAGATTTAGAGCGTATCAACCACACTATTTTTTAGAACTGTCTGGTAAAAAGGGAAAGGCAGGTGCCATTGTCATTTTCCAATTGGATTTCTCTACGAGCAGACCATCAAATCCAACCACAACCAAGCCACTACCATCCAAGTGAGTGACACGAACGTGTCTAAACTTTCCGTTGAAAACAAAAAACTGAATTCTGTTGCGGATAAAGTATTTGACAGTGATTCCAATGCGAGTAAAAATCCCAGCAAAAATATAACTCTTAAGCCACTAACCAACCTCTTTGTCTTCATCAACTGAAGTTCATCCCTTGAGAAGGAGTCAGATCAGAACAATGACAGAATGAGCTTCGCATGAGGATGATGATCATGATCCTTGTTGGAAACTATACGAATATAAAGAAATCTCTACGACGTACAGTATGCGTGACTGCCCTCTTCTTCTGAAAAAGAGATTAAAAAGTACTCTCATATACTCCTCCGAAAACTAAGAAGCTTTAATTTTTTATTGGTGTTTGAGTGTCATTGTGGTAAGGTGAATATAAAGGATTACGAGAAGCTTGTTGGTAGTGAAAGATGAAATGAAACAATTTTGACTGCTTCCTTATCCATGCTAATCCATTTTGATAAAAAAACTCAACCAAACCCAACGGTGCAGCTTCTATTCACTTGTTTAGATGTCGGGGTTGAAGTGACACTAAATTTGTATGGTGAAGTCAACTCTACCCGACATTATAAGAACAATTCCCTAAAAGCCCAACGTCAAGTCTGATTTGCTTCATTCTTCCTTGTGTAATAATAATCCGGATGTGATCTGGTCTCACCCTGCATCTTTATGTGCGTACATTATTGTGATAGACTTTGGTTTAGTTGGAGAAGACACAAAGTTAGTTCGTACAAGAATAAGAATACTCGTGGTAATATAAGAGAAGCAATACTGCAACAATCCGACTTAACTTGGCTGAAGAAAGTTTCTCAATAACAAGCACTAAGATTGAGACGACCCCAGCCAGACTACAGTTCTACTAGATATGCCAAGTCGATTCCTCTTCAGTTTCTACTCCTTCTACTTTCGCTTATTTGCTAACTATTATTACAATCCCATGTTAGAAATGAATTGCCCCTATAAAAGCGACATAAAAATAAAAACCTAGAAAAGGATTCGATTCCAATTTAGGAAATTGGACCGATTCTACTCCTCTCATTCTCCGATTGGTCTGTTGAACAAGCTCTGTGCTGCTGGTTTACCTAGACTACTCGTATCCAGACAAATTTTGTTCTGCCACAGGAAATAAAAAAATAAAGCACGGCCAATCCACGTCCAACAAGTTTGAATTGATCCATTCCCAAAGTTTTAGGGAATACACTTCCGTTTTACGAACGTGGTCTCTAACGTCTTCTTTTCTCACTGTGAAATGAACCGAATGAAATAAAATAGTAATACAAGTTGGAGATGTAAATCCTTGTGAACATGCAGTTCTGAACGTTAACTGAGGTTGAGAATTTTTTTATAGAAATGCTATTGTTCTAAATAAGTGCACATTAAAATACTAGTTTTGCATAATTCCCAATTAAAAATACGACCGTCAACGTTTTATGATACTTAACCTAGTTTGCAGTGAGTAAAGGAGAATTTTACTGACTTTTTGATAAGTTAGTTAGTTAGTTCTTGTTAAGCACATGTAAGTACATAAATATATAAGATATTTTACGCAACCGAATTCAAACTATACTTCAGTTTACTTTTGGAAAGACGCTCCAATCCTCGCTTGAGATTATAAAACTGTTAAAATCTTTTCTGTGTAAGCATAAGTTTTGTGAAGCTCCGAGATTTTCATCATTCTTCAACCCAAAGCCACAAACTCGAGCCCCATAAGTGGGTTTTCTACCCGTTTCTTCCATCTCTTGTTTGGCTGGTTTTGGGCAAAGCAAGCAAATGAAAAACATTTATTTATTTGCATAAGTAAGAATTTGCTCCTTCCCACTAGCTAGACTAGTTCGGGTTCGACATCCAGAGAGTGAATTTACAGTGCATTGGGAGTTGAAAATGGAAAGAGTGTACCGTATCCCATATTAAGAAACCTCAACAAAAACAGTCGACGCGCAAAAAGTGTTTTTTGTTCATGTTGTAAACTTCGAGTCTGGCTGGAAATCCTTCTCGGCCAAAAACCCAAAAGAAACGCAAACTAAAAATGGAGCTGGATCTTGAAGAGGACGAAACAGGAGGGGAAGGAGGAATTACATCCGAGGAAGATCTCCCATTCCCTGGATTCCAAAGGATAGCTGTACGATGTCTTCCGCAGACTCATCCTCTGAGACACATCTGCCTTCGGATGATAACCAATCCATATCCTTTTTCATACAATGCATTAAAAAAATAGTTTTGAACCTAAGTATTTTGCATTTACCGGAATAAGATATTTTGGTAAAATTATTATTGTTCCTCTAAACCAACCAACTACAAAAAGGTAAAAGTTTTTTGCAAAAATTTTCTGGCCGAGCACTTTTATGACCCTGTGTTTTCAATCTAAGGCTTGAAATACACGATATAAACTGCAATGACTACACACATAGCTATGAACAATTTCTGGCTGGAATGCTGGAAAGAAAGCAATGCAAAAAAAGATTTGGGCTAAAGCCCAAATAAAATATGAACAGTTTCATTCTTCATAAAAACGCTTGATGGAAAATCAATCCTTAAGATTTTATTCATATTATTCAATTCGTGAAAGGGAATGCATTCCGAAATATCATTTAAGTTAAATAGGGACTCAAGTCGTATTTCATTTTATTACGAGACAGTTCAAGTAGGTCTAATGGGTTGCACCGAGTAAAGCAAGAACAGGAAGCAGTTCTAAAAAAAATTAAACGACGTTCTCCATGTACAATTATAAATAATTCTCATCTCGTCAATCTTGTATTTTGATTCATTCTTGCGCATAAAAACATGTCGACTGCAGGTAATCTCGTTATAACAAAATGTTTAATTTTAAGCAAGGTCTTCTCAATCCACCTATTTTTCTAAGAAATACATCTGCCATCATTTTCATTTAATGGAGAAAAAGTAGGTATGAGTTTAGCTGTATGTATAAAACTTTACGCACGATCTAATCAACAGCCTTGGCGCTAAAGGACTTCTTCGACATTTGTACTAAGATTCCATTTGACTTCACCTCACTCTCAAAGGTTCATAACCGTCACAGGAATAATGGGATGTTATCTCCGTGCAGCAGAAACACGGTTAGCTCATGAAAGTCTGCTATCCTTGCTCCAAAATCATTTATTTTTTCCCTTGTGAGTAAAAAGTAGAATAGATATAACCCAACCACTGAGAAAATGGTTCCTTTTCTAATGGCGTAGCTTTTTGCTTCTAGTCGAATCATGTCATTTTTTCTGTAGAACACTTCCTCAAGTGTGCAGTGTGCTTACTTAGTTGAACATTATTTTAAAGCTAGCGAGGTAATGCGAACACAGGGAACAAGGGATCCTCTAAGGACAATGACAACCTTGAACTATACCTGGTGAAAATTTGATATCTGTTATGACTCGATGGATGTGTGTCGGTGGCAGACGATCTGTCTGCTTCTCGGTGTGTCTGCACTCAACGGGACAGACTAATAGATAGATGGATGAAATAATGGAGGTGAGAGAAATGAACCGGAAATATAAGTTGCTATTCCATTCCACCCATTGATATACGAGTATACCTTTGCTATTAAGAATGATCTATGATAGGATTACTTCCATATAATGAGAGGTAGCAGATTCTCCATTTCCCGTAAGTTCTGTCTTTGTCACACGACTCAAATGTCGGTGGGAGGATCGAGCTGATATGTTATGGTTGCATTACACTGGCGCCAAGAAGATGCACATTTTCTAGAGCTATTATATGCTCCATACCTGATCCTTTTTTTCGTCCATTCCGAGCATTTAATGATGCAAAAAAACCATTAGGCATCACTCACTAACTTTGATTATCGATAATTTAGAATTAGGGCCATAAATATCCATCAGTCTTCAGGACGGGTTTAATTTCCGAAAAATAATCAATATTATGTTTCGTACACAATAGGAATAGCTGAAGGAATTTAATGCGCCAGCTAGATGAAATTTATTGGTGAAAAAGTCTAACAATGAGTTTCAAGCTATTATGATATACCCTGGGTGAGGGTTCCTTCTGCTCAAAATCCCACTTTGTTATTGTCAAAATTGAAATTGGCAAACATCGACCCAAACAGGATTTTTGATCATGCCCTTTGACCCTTCTACGATGTAAACGATGCATCTGGCTTTCACCGACGGCTGGCATTTATAACTTGAAGCAACTGATAAATCCTTCCTGTCAGTTTTATGTCCAGTTGAGTTTGAATCACGAGAAAGTTTATTTTATTTCACTAGATATCTTGCAAAAAAACAAGCATTTGATTTTTACAGTGAAAGCATGTAGCATTTTTTGTTTCAGGTTTGTTCCAATATTTGAAAACTTCATAAATATTTATAAATTTGGTAATTCAAATATCGAATATTTGTTGACATTTTTTAGAAGTTTGCTGATAGAACTGCAACAAATTTTAAAAAACACTACAGTAAAAATTATTACGGAGAAAGCAGCCATAATGAAAAAAAATAAGGCCTGATTTAGATGACTTTGGTTTGACTCTAATGAAAAATTGCAATCACTTTGATATTGCAAAATAATGACTATAATAATTTCGACATACTATTTTGGTTTCCACGCGTAAACATTGTCCTGGTTAAAGTGAAATGAAATTTGTGTTGAGTATAGATGCATGGCTCGTATTCTTCAGGGAAATGAAAGCGTTTGTTTTTTCCTGCAGGTTTTTGTCAGAAGAATGAACACAGCACTTTTTCATCTTTGCATCGATCCAGTCGCTCCTAGCCTTCTTTAAGTTGAGTTTCAGTAAGTATTGCAAGAATAATATTGGTTCAGAATCTTTCTTTATTCAGCCCATTTAATAAGACGCGTGATGTAAAAAAAGTAAAGCTGTCGAGTTTGAATGAATGTATCCAAAAAGCAGCATTGCACAATATCAAATTATGACTAGAGTAAAAAGTTAAAATGGTAAATTACCGAAACTATTTTAATATTTGACGAGACATCTCATTAGTTTAGCTCCGAAGAGCCTTTAAGAAAAATACATAACACTTGACATTTTTAGTCCAAAATGATAATATTCCTGTCCTCTTGTACTCGTTTAAAAGTTCTATAAAATTTCCACTTTTATGTTACACTTTTTATTTTCCACTCACTTAACTATGTACCTCTCGAAAACAGCAAATCTGTTCTACTCGTACTTTTCTGTTACTTTTTCAACTCAAGCTGAATCGTATTGCAAGAGATGATCCAAACTGAGAATCCTTGCAACGAACTGGAAAAGAATGTTTGATAAAAGAGGTCAAAAAGATACGCACAAAACATTCACCCATCCGCCATCGAATAATGTCTGAAGTCGAACATTGTGCACTTTTTTGCTTCTTTCACTGATGGGTTTATCTCGAATGAATAGAGTTCTCTCCACGTTCTACTCCTACTACCTACTATCTGCCAATTCATCCAATCCACCACACACCCCTGATCTCTTGTCTCTTAGTCCAAGTAGACATTGATGCCTTTGGTATTTAGTTGGATACATAGATTGCAGGTTTTTCGCGGTTTTTTGATGGTAGGCAGTACGGACAGTTTTGAAGTAGGTTGCTGATGTGTGGCATGACCGTGGTTTTGCTACATTTTGATATGAATGTGCACGACACAGGAGATAATCCTTTAAAAAGGTTTAAATTTGAATTTGAAAGGGCTTATTCTTGTCGAATTTTGAATAGAGGTTAGCTAGCTGAGAAACACAGTAACCTATGTACTTCACTTATTTTTCTTCAAAGCCCACCCATGTCATGTATATCTGTCATTTGGGTGAATCACACATAAATATTATACTACAGCAGAAGCCATGGATAATGGTTATATACGTGAGTATCGATGAATTTAAGAAAAATGTGGACCCTAAAGCGATTGTGCGCAAAATAAGGTAAATGGGTCAGAAGTTCTCGCTTCACCCGTTTTCCACAGCTTTCCTTGCCATTAGTTTTGCCATGGGCTGAAAAGCAAACAAAACCAAAACACCAGAACGAAAGAAAGTGCCGATTCACTTACAAATACATGCATACACACCATTTTATGGCATGTATGTAAGTACTTGTGCATAATTTCGACTCGTTCTCAATTTACATTATGTATATTGCATTACTGACTCACTAACTTAATCAATCTTTATATTCAATTCACTTCAACTTTCCCAAACTCAATGTATACAAATGACATTTTAGCTGTACAGAACGTGTCGTTCAGCGTACATTCCACTCGACTTAGTTCAAATAAGTGCAAATTGTCGTCATTCTAATTTCATTTCGACACCGTAACCAACGATGGAAATGGGAAACTGCCCTCAGGGATTTGGCTGTTTGATTATTGAGTTCGAGTCGGGTGTGAAGTATATATCTTAGTTTTTAGCCTACTCAATTTATGGTACGACGAGTGAATCATGTAATAGTGTGATTTCAAGGCACATGGAAAACAGTGCTAAATGTGGAGCTGTTCTCTTGTTAATGCACAATGGTCATGGATTGTAGTTTATTGCGTGTTCGCATAAGTAAAGTGAAAGGTCGTGTTCTTCGTGACTTATTTCACATGTTCAAAATAATCAGTAATAGTTTCATTTATTTATGGCTAGATGATTGTACAAAGTGCTAATCGTTTTTCAGTAAACCTAATTTGAAAAACCAAGCAAATAATCAGCTTTTAATCAGCAAGCATTATTTTACAATTTGAATCAAGATTGCTTATGTAAAATTACCTCTGTTTCCTACTCCATCCATGTAAAGGGAAAATGAGATATAAAAATTCAATTACATCAACAACTCACTGTATATTTTCACTCACTCGTTGCTCAACAGGTTTTTGTGCCTTGAGCAGTCCCAACTGACAGGGAAATTTATTCTCATTTCTTGGGCGTATCACACATTCATTTTCATCTTGCATAAGTGATATAAAAAAAATTCAAATGAGATATGAAATGTCTTGGGAGGATAAATGTATAACTGAAAAAAGGAATTTGGAACATGATAAAGATCTGGCTGGTTGGCTGACTCCTTTACTTTGCTGTGAAAACAAATGCCAAAAAGAAACGTCGGAAAGATGTTTGAAGCATGTAAGGATTGTTGTAGGCATATTGTCACATGTGGTGTACTTATTGTAAGGAAACTGGATGATTGGACTGCAGATGCTATACGTTGCATGTATGGTGCAGTATAATGCTCACCTTGAATTTATTTTTCATCCTAACTGTGTTCGTGGACTTTCTCCATTGAGTTTTCTGCGTGGCTTTAAATGACGCTACATACTATACTAAGGCATATATCTACATGTACGTAATCAGTTACCTACTTTGTCAACTAAAACCTACTGCATGTACTTTGAATGTTTATGTCGTCTATATAACTTGACAGCTCTGTACCAGCTAATTCCCAGAAGACCGGTCCAACTTCTAAACTTCTGGGGTACACATTCATTTTATTTTATATTCTAGGACAGCAACTATTTAATAGAATGTCATGTCCGGATGTCTAGGCAGTCAACTGAATCTCAAATCCCAAAGCAAGTTTTCTCTAAGACGATATGAAAGTCAGTCAAGAAATGTGAATTGTCCACCCTGCCGACGTCTTTGCTTGATAGTCGTTTTTCTCAGTCACACCAACGTGGCCCACCCACTCACCCACCAATGCAATTGTTAAACATGCTCAGGTGCATGGGGATGTTTATGTTATGTTAGGTTTCGTAGTTGAGCCGATGTAGACCTGGTTATAGACATCCCAGCCAAATTGAATGCTGCTACATTTCCACCGTCGGACTTATGTTCATCTCTCTTCTAACTGTTGACTCCTTGTCAAGTGATATCATAATGCTTAATGCTTAAGAATGGAAAGGGTGGTTGTGGTATGGTAGAAGTCTTTTAGATTTGACAGTGAGCCTCATTTCATATCTGGCCTAGAAAAGGTATTTACCCAAGTTGAAGTTGAATGGGGAAAGTCACTCGGATTCAAGTGCAGGCAGAGTGGGTAGGTACTTTACGACAGTACGAGACGAAGCGGACATGAGCTCTTGCTCCCTGGAGATTGTTCAGGCTAATGATACCAAGGAAGAAGATGAAATTGGGTTCCGTTGTGTCCTTTTGTTATTTAATTCCTTTCCCTTCTTTAATAAAATTAGTAAGGCGGATCAAGATGTTTACTGTATTGTGGAATAAAGGTAAAAGTGAATACACGATTGCGTTTGGCTAGATTACACGAAGCGGATTGATAAAACAAAATAAGAAAGTGTTCGTTGGCTAATCTAGTGACATTGTTTTTTCATGATGTTGCTTTCGTATCTGTAGTTGCAATTGCGTGACATTCCAACCGAAATATTGGGTCATATTCCCTTGTTCAATTTCTGTCATAATTGGCAGGAACTCGTAAATTTTGTTGAAAGAAAATTCTTTGGAAAACCGGCTCAACATCTGGAAAAAACCCACGCGTAAATCTATGTCATTTCGAAAATTGAAGAAGTCTGTATATAACCGGCTGACACACGGACCGCTGATTGATTGGTTCCTCCTGCATTCGGATAGGAAATGAGTTATTGTGACAGTTTTAGCATTCTCGTTGACATCCAATTGTTCTACCGAACCAAGTCGGCTGGCAATCGACAAAAGTTTTGTAAAAGTCGTCATTAAAATTTCGCTTGGATTGAATTGGAAATGAACTGTGTATGTGCTTTAACAACTTCCACTGTTTTAAGAATCTTCCAAAATGAAATATATCCAGTGATTACAATTATTAAGTGCATGAGGTATAAATAATACAAACGACTTGTCCGTTCAGCACTCCTTATTGGCAGAATATAAATACAAGGTTATAGTTTAG
The DNA here is from genome assembly GCA_036491905.1 of Folsomia manolachei. Lineage (NCBI taxonomy): Eukaryota > Metazoa > Arthropoda > Collembola > Entomobryomorpha > Isotomidae > Folsomia > Folsomia manolachei. The sequence continues at coordinate 18,938 of JAAXNX010000379.1, forward strand.
AAAGAAAATATAGGCTTATGTATGAAGCTATTCATTACAATCCTTCACTCGTCTCGCTGGGACATATCTTAAACTTATTTTCTCCTACTTTACTTACAAAGCAAGTATGTCATTAATGAGTGGACAGCCACGAATTTTGAGAAAATGTACTCATTTCCAAACATTGTCACTCAGCCATTGCCCCCAACAACTCAAAGACATTTTTCATGGTTTGAAAATCTGATATGGCTTCGGGTAGAGAGACTAACCTTTGAATTTTTGTCGGCCGCCCATTTAATCTGCCACCAGTTGTTGGTATTTGCACAATTTCAGCCTAAACATGGTGATAAGATTAGCTCCTGGAAAATAGCCTCGTTCAATGAGATTACCATGCCTCATATGATATTCCAAAAATGTTGAGATCCATATCTTTTCCGACTACCATATGCGAATTAGACGGATAAATTTACCATTTCAACTTTTTCCAAGTAAAACGATTCGTCATTTTTTGCTCTGAACTTTTTGTTGACGATACAAATCCGAGCACATCAAGCAAACTTGGTTGCATGGGCAAAGTGGAAACTTCTGGCACATCGCTTGACACAATAACTAATCTACACTCGTCTCCAACTATAAATGCTTAAATTTGGGTTTGTTCAGACATTAAACTAGAAAAATGCACATTTCATTCATGCAAGAAAGAAATTTGAGATGCATTCAGCTGTTTTGCGGCAGGCAAAGGAAGATAGAAGTGTGATAAGGTGCCAAGATTGACAGATAAGATAGCGTCGGCGTAGCTCATGCCAGTTGTGGGGATGCAGGAATTTCCACAGTTCTGATGTTCATTCTAGGTATAAACAGGGTTCAAGGAATCTGGTTGAATACTAATGTAATATGGTCATATTTTTGTCAAAGAAGTTGACATGAAACTTAATCTGCGCTATTTATTGCGATATTTATTTTGATTTCACTTCCTCAAGAGTATGTCTATTTTGGACATTTCTGGCAAGTTTAATGAACTTTGATTAATTGACAGTTTTGGTTTCTTAAAGAATTACATCTTCATTTCCGTTGTTAACCGTTCTATTTTCACTTTAAAATCAGAGCCAGAGCGTATTCTTCATAGCTTAGTTGCATTAATTTTTAATTTAAGTACACACCTCGTAACAGGAAAAGAAGACAACTTGACAATTTGCACAATAGCTTTTACTTGGGAACCGTTGAAAGAGACAAGTAATTATTTTTCAAAATTATACCTTCGTTAGAGAATCTAAGTTAGATTCTCTTTCCACAGAATTAACAATTTACCCCAATGCAAGATGGTTTTGTAGAAATTTTAATTATTAATTACTTGCATTGCTTCTTGTAAATAGGTAAATAAAAGATTTAATCTGTAATACTAAAAAGTTGATTTATTATAAGTATGATACGACTCGGAACCCATTTATTGGTGGTTTGTTTTAATCCGTTAATAACTCGCACTTAGTGTAATTACTCTGGTACACAAGCATTACCTTTTCTTGATAGTAAATTCGTCACCACCGAACGATTTCGTTCATCCCTTGCTCTTCCCTGATAACGAATTTACATAACATAATTTTTTTTGCAGTTATTTTTAACATTTTCCATCCAATTTTATACGTTCAACCCGGCCATGTTTTCACTTTCTTTTATGTATTTATGACATGCAGTAAGGATTCATTTCCTCTACTCAGCATTTTCATTCCAAATTTATACCCTTCCTTTCCTTTTTGTCTTTGTTGAAATCAGGAATGCTGAATTTCTTTGAAGTTTCAGCCCATTCAATCTTCAACACTGCGCCAGGCTGGCATTCTCATTCGAGACTTGTTTGATTATATCATTCATTGAGGTCAAACTCAGATTTTATTGAAGTCAGTTGAATGAGAATGAAAGTAGCCCTTCATCAAATGTAAAATTTGTCGAGAATTTTGCTGAGCTTTAACGTTTTCTTCTGCAAGTCAAAACCGTTTGAAATTGCCGCAAAGGCGAAGAAGCAACCTAATATCCTCCAAGTAATTAAGACTTTATCTTATAAGTTGATACTTTGTAATTTTTCGCAGGACTTTTAACAGGCATGCCATATACTATGGTTGGTATTAATGCTTCTTTTTTGCTCTTTGTTCAGATAATGTTAAGCATTCCAAAGCGCTTAAAAGAAATCTGTTATTTCTATTTTATGTAGTTATTCAGTCCTTCATTTTTATAGAAAAGATACTCTGGCAGGATAAACGGATGTTGGATAAGTTAACAGGAATTTAATTATGATTGACATTTACTATCTGTTAGCAGTAAACATTTTTTGTATAAAATAAATCCTGAAGAAAACCATGCTTCAACCTGAATTCGTGGACGATAGGATTGATTACACTATAAAATCTGAGCAGTAAACTGGTATTCAATGGGATTCGGAAGCAGACACGGAATGATTCAATCATTTCGGTAGATTTACCTTGTACCCCAAATATCTAGTCATTCGCGTTCAAATGGAGACAATTTCTTCTTTCATTATCTGTGTCTAAAATACATTGAGCTCCTGCACTTTCTTTGGTTATGTGTGCTCAATAAAAATTGTGAGAATTTTTTATGTAATGTTCATACTTAGGTATATTAACGTGTGATTGCAAAGTTATTTAGTTTTCTTTACTGTAATCCTACGAAAGAATGAAGACCTTGTATAAATTTCCTGACGCAGTTTACAAAGCACTGCACGCAAGCCCATACATTGCATGCCTGCAACCTGTGCAATTGCGTCCGTTCTCAGAATTCCTTACCATGTGCTTTCTCCCAAATTGTTTCCACTTACAAGAATGGAATGAAAGATATTGAAAGCCTCGAAAGTGAATGAGAAGGGAATAATCCTCCATTATTAGGTTTTTAGTCTCGTCATAAAGTAGTGAAAGTGACACCGTTTTATTTGTCGAAAACTGTTTTTTGCACAAGGACAGCAGAAAAATTCAAAACCAAAAGGAGAACCCCTACGGACCAAAATAGATTTATGGAATTTCATTTTTTCATTTATAGCCACCAACCGCATTCTTATCCTTTCATCCATTTCATCGGTTTAGTTGTCGTCTTTGGAAGGTTCATGTTCTTTTCCTTCTTTTCTTGTTTCCTCCTTTGCTTTTGTTCTACAAAGAAATGAATACAAGGACAATACATGGTTCTGGGTCTTGGTTTTGGTTTGACTGGAGTAGAATTGAAGCAGAAGCTTTCACTGAGTTAGTTGTGTACTACTCTGCAGATGGAGAAAGAAATAATACGACTTGTAAGCAGACCGCGATGATGTAAAGATATGTCATACTCCGTCGGACGTATGAAGCACAATTCTGTACAGATCACTATGTATGTAACATTGTGTACTTCCTTATCTTACGTATGTGTATGTACCACACGGCGTCAGATAACAAATACACAACTGTTTCCGAAACAGCGAAAAAATAATACTGGGAAAAATTGTATTCTGAAAAGGAACATGCAATTTTTCTCTACTATGGGTATTTTAGACTCATTTTTTCATTAACCGTATTTCTCAATTTAAAATCTAACTTTGAAAAGGAAATGCGTTTTGCAACATTGTGGTTAAAAGGATTTTTGTGTTTTGCACATAACTCGGCCATTAGATTGCTGAATAATGATTACATTCCTCAGATTTGAGTAGAAATGAATGTGCAATAAAAGTGGACTCCACTTTAGAAGAGAGGATTTAATTTATTAGTTGGACAATGTAATGGCTAATTTGAATGGGTGAATGACAAAATAAATATGAGCTGAGTAACAGTTCTCAACGACCTGCTCTCACTTTTCACTTGAGCAGTGCACGGAAATATTAGTATTTGTTGCTGACGGTCCTTAATGGCTGGCCATTGTGGACTCAGATCCATTCATGTGAATATGTGAACATACACTCGTTGACATTTATTTTAACTTATTTTGTGTTTACCATCTACGTAACATCCTTCATCCTGACCTGGCTAAAGTCAAAACACAAGTCAAGTGGAGACACATTTTATTGCTTCATGAAATTCGGCAGAAAGTATCGATATGTATAGTCTACAGGAAGATGAACATGTCGACCATCATCACATTTTATGCATTTCTATAAATCTGGATTTTGGTTACAGGCCAATTTTTTTTTGGTTGATTGTATGAAACATTTTGGAGTTGAAGGAACCTTAGTTTTCAAAGCCTGTCTTCGCCATTATCAAAATGATTCATGACTCGCGAATTGAATGAATGACAACCTCACTGAACTGAAATTGAAATGAGATACCAGATTCAAGATAGGCACCGGCTGTCGTTGTGAGGGTGGGTGGGTTTGGTAACTACTAAAATGCTGGTGCCATCAACAAGCAACTGCAATCCATTGAATTTTCTTTATGACCTGTATAATGTGGTTTTGTAGGCATTTTGGGCCTACATACGATGTAAACAAAAGGACGTTGACTTTCTTTCCGACAACAATAACAATATTTTAGTGACCCAACTACGATGCAACCAAACGATGTAAAATGTCTCTACTCCGACTTTAATTTCCATTTAAAAAGCTGTAAAATGTTATAAAGCCTTTACGGCTTGTGGGATGCAATCAAGTAGTAAAGTAAAGGCGGTAGACATGTCTAGCTAAATAAACAAAGCTTATAAGCATAGCTTTTCCGTGGTTTACTTGAACCAGCCAACCCAAAGTAATTTCTTGGAAAAATAAATCTGAGTGAAAATTGTCTTTGGACTTTATTGCTGGGTTTATTATAGTTGAATTTTATCAAAAAATTGGCAGATCTAACTCACTGATATTTTTGTTTAGTGAAGTTTACAAATTCCGGGCTTATGCGGCAGAAAAATGCTTGTTATTAAGTAGTTTAGGTTTGCAGCAGTACTACACAATGAATTAAAGTCACCAGAAATCAGTATAAAATGTTCAAGGCTTATAGAGAAAATTTAATAGTTTGCCCTTGTTCGCTAACCATTTTAAATATTTTAATATATTTTGCACTGATATCAAAGTTTTTTGGACTCAGCTTTGTCATATATATTTTTCACGGAACGAAATGAAAGCATTGCTTTATTGTATCCTTTTTTCATAAGTAGACGTTAAGAATATGTAACTTCGAAGAAAATGGTGGAATCGGAAAATTTAAATGCATTAAGGGAGGGACATGACATGACACTTTGACTGAGTGATTCCATCCTATTCTCGCTGTTCCTGTTTCATCTATCTCTTTTGATGTGGTCCTGGTATTACCAGAGAGAGACAGCGAACTCAAAGACCATGTAATGGAGAGGTTCATTTGCAAATTATTAAGTAAATAAGCGATGATGGAAATTTGAGCTGAATGCGTAGCTCAACGTCGAAAAACATTACGACCTTCTGAATAAAATTCTGGTTAATAATACGACTCCTCAAGTTCCAAAGTTTAACATTCTTCAAAACTGTTTTAAAAGTGCCCTACTCTTTAATGTGTACACATATGTATTATAACAACATAGTTCTAATGAAAGTTAATAAATTATGCCTTTCTTTTGCAACTAACATTTTGCAGAGCTGATTGAAAACGAAATAACTTGTTTAAAACAACTCAACAGTTTACATTGTTGCGGAATTTTGCGATTTTGTCGAGAAAGTATTTTAAATACCGTTTGTTTTCCAAAACATCATTCTATTTTGTATTCGCCGATGTAAGTTGGAGTAGCCATAAAAAACATTTGTGAAAAAATTGTCTCAATTTTCCCCATCCAACTGCAAGGAGAAAGTGTGCGTGTGTGTTCGGCCTTGGGACAGCCAGTAGTATGAGCCAGAGAAAATGTCAAGATTTTAATATGGGACTCCTGAGGTTCGTGTGATCGATCGCATAATGTTCAACTTGTTACACTCATGCAGTTTAGGTAGGTAGTTATATGTGCTCCTTACCAAAAAACGGAGTTAGTATGTGTGTGATGTGGCAAAGCAAGAAGGTGAAAGAAACTGCAATATTCGGAACATGAAAGAAGAAAGTAAAGAAATAAAGTTTGGTGCATGCGACGAGAAAAATGGTTTCAATTATAAGCTTTTAGGAGAAAGCTTCAAATGCATATTTTATAATCCTTCATAACTTATATTTTTTCAGTGCCATCTTCCCCGTCGTAAAGTTCAAATTATGGTCCTTTTCCTTCATCTTTTGCAAACGCTTCGTTTCATTGAATAAGAAGCATAATTCTTTTTACCTTTATTGGCAAGGAATTTGATGCAAGATTCTTATTTTCAAAATTTTGGTATAATTTTCTACTTTACTAAATACTTTTTGTGATGAAATAAAAAGAATTGTAGTTTGGTAAATGTTCCAACATTTTAATTCTACAAATCTATAACGCAGGTATGAACGGTATTTAGAGCTTGTGCAAAGTGTGTAACTCCGAGCGGAATATGGAAACAGGTTGTTTAGCAGATGGTATACCGTTGCGGAGATATCTGAGAATAGTGTTTGTTTTAACTTAACCTTGGTAGCCTACACCGATCCTCGAGTTTCATTCTACTAAAGAGAAAATTCAATATAATTGTGCTCTTCCATCTTCTCATACCGAGAAAGGTTTTAGAACAGGGCAGTAACGAAAAGATGAGACTAGGCTTAAGAAAGATGTAGTCCCGTGTTATTCAATTAACTTAATAAGAAGAGTTATTATACGCTCTGCTCAGTGGTTTTCTAAGTTGGCCTTTGTATTGTCCTCGTGCCATTTCTATTTCTTGTTATGTTTTTTCTTATGTCACTGGGTTTGGCTGGAGTAGTTGTGTAACTTCATTTCATATGTATGCAGTGTCAGAGGCGGATAATCTGAGAAGCAAGAGTTTTATGTCCACGTAGACCCCATTTTGATATCACTTCACTGATGCATAATATCACCCAGCCCACCTCTTGACGAAAGAATTCTAAGACGAAAGGCATTTCTGGTTTAAAGTACTTTTGAAAATTTTAATTTAGGAATTTTAGAATGCCCTCATCCACTTGCAAAACGTCAAGTTTTGCTTTGGATTCAGTTTGAGGGTGCGTCAAGTTCAACTTCACTTCCCAAATGTAAGCAACAACAGTCCCTCCCACAACCTCCATTTTCCACCCACCAGACCACCACCAATAGACTCTTCATCTCTTTCTGTACCTAAGTCTTGGTGGAGATTAAGGAAAACCAGGTGTGATGTTGTGCTTGTGCTACTTACCTTTCCAAGAGAGAGAAGAGCTTTCCCTGAGGGATAGATAGATGGATGGATGGATCTTCTTTCCTCCGTTCCAGCTTAGACTAACTTCCACTTCTTGCTTACGTGATACGCCAAAATACCTAAGTAATGCCTATGCATACATGTGTATGATGAGCTTGGATTTTGGGTTCTTTTACCATATGCTTGTAGTTTCCACCAACAGCAAATCTACGGCTCAGACAAACTGTTGGTTTGACCTTATTTTCCATTTCAATATGGTGCAGTTGTAAGATTTCAATCTTTTGGAGTAAGGATTTTCTATTCCACCACTCGCACCATATCACATGGAACTTGGACATGGGCATGCAATCAATCCCTTCTATCCATCCATCCATTCTTTCGTACATCACAAAATATGCAGGTTTGTACCGGTAGGAGAAGGAATTCTGTAGGAATTTTTGAAGATATTTCCTCGCTTCAATTGCGTCGTGTCTTCCTTTCATGATTGTACTCAAATCTCAAAAGTGGTTGCTTCCGTTGCTTTCATATGTTTATGTATTCCATCGGACAACACTCTACTGGATTCTAGTTGAGGTATATAATATTCTTTTTTGATGTGAAGAAAGAAAGAAATGCGGAATAGGAAATGGCAAACACATGCATGTTCAGTCAGTGGAGGCACGAAGGAGCTGATATGATTTGCCACACCGGACGGAATAGATTCATATTTGTCGAGTTTTCTTCGTTTTGTGAGCATTTTGACAAGACTGAAAATGTCAGAGTTGCAGCCGACCGTGAGAGATTGTGAGTGTGTCGCAATGACAGAGAAAGCAGTTTGGTTAAGAAATTTGGACTTGGCCGTGGCCTGGTAGGACTTGCATTTCTATTACGTTATATTTTTTTTTTATTTCGTGTAAAAGTCCACCATACATGCACAAAAATTCTTGGGTTGTAAGTGTGCATTTGGCGTTTTGATTTGTAACACAAACAAGTTAAAGCTGAATCTGAGTAGAACCGACGTCAGAAATCTCGTCTTCCTGCGTCAAATCAGAAATTGATTAAGCAATTAATTTCCATCAGCAAACTACTGGGAGAAGTAAACGAAGCAGGAAAGTGTTTGTTTGCACATGGGATTGCTCCTATCTAATTTCACTTTGAGCAGATTTCGCAACTGGATTAATTTCTGTTTCCTTTTGCGCATTTCACGAATGTACAGCAATTCAATAAATCTGCAATCAAATGTACAGAACGGTAGACGCATTGCACAAAGTGCCAAACGTTAATAATTTTGAGTGTATTTCCTGATACGAATATAAAATTAGAAATACATGTTAATCAACGCTGCTGGGTTGAGATTCACAGGAAAGTTTTGAAAATCGATGTAGAAATTTTAGGATCATTCTAGATTTTAGAGAAAGCAAAGAGATGATGAGCTGGCTGAGCAAATGACTAACTGAGTGATTGTTGATTCAGTTAGTTGGACTTCCTTCCTGTGCACCCATCATCACATGTTTGCTTAGTCTGGGTCCTTCCTCATTCTCCATCTTCTTTTGAGACCACCGGATCGTTCATTTATTTGGAAGATGAGGGTTGTTGAAGGAAAATGGAATCAGACATGGTCAACATTATCGCTGTCAGCTAACAAAACGACAAAAAGTCTCCTGGCCATGACCATTTCAACCCTTTTTCATCCTCTTAACTTTATCCTTATCGCCAAGATGTGGCGCCATGTATCAAAGTGGGATATTTCTGTAAAATGTCCTTGCACAACTATCTGTTTAAGTGCCTTTTATTGTGCCTTAAAACATTTTCGTGTATTTATCTTATCTACCTACCTGGCAATAAAAGTAAATATTGGTTGTAAATATTGGAAGACTAGATTGAGCTGAAAAATTGATTTGGCACATCGGATGTATTTCAACTCACCTCCTACCTGGACTTCCTGTTGACGATAGTGAGGCTGCAAATATACATGTATAGCAGCCAAAATGGGAAATACTAAAAGAGATGAGATACAGCTGGCTGCTTAATATCAACAGGTTTTCTCATGCATCGCAACGGTGAAAGCAACACTCTTTCCTTTTAGATTGGATGACTGCGGAAGATAAAAAATGTGAAGTGGGTCTTGTTAGAATTTAAACTCGCGTCGTGGTGGGCGGTATGCAAATGTTTGCTTTTTTTGTGAAGAATATTTCAAATTAGCTGTCATCATTTTTTAAAAATTAGCTCAGCCAGGGTTTATCATTTCATACAGAAACTATGTTTCATGCGATTGGGTGAATAAACTTTTTCCTTGTATCCGCTGGTTCAAATAGTTTTGCATCTTGTTGGATTCAGTTACTGCTCAGTTTCAACATATTATTCACATTCTATACATTTTTAAACCATAATTGCGGTTATTTGGTTAAATTTGTCTAATGATTTGAGTACAAAGGAAAGGGATTGGATGAAACATGCCCAGATTATGCAAGATAATCTCGGACTTTATCAAATTGTTACTCTGATGAAAACGACTTTGTTCATTGTCCACGCGCGGAGTGTCATTTACCCAAAGCTCGCAACTTCATGCTGGTAGAGTAACAGTAGAAATATGATGGTTGCATCCAAAGTTGATGGAAATAGAAGTCATCACACCCAGTCTTCCTCCCACATTGCGGAAACCGCAACAACAGCCATCAAATAAAATGGAGTGCTTCGCACTGTATTTTCCAGTTCATTGTGGGTTCCAAGTTAAGTTGTACTATAACAATTTCTGAAATTCTGTGAGGAAAGCCAGTCTTCTATTAGAGAGTTACATGTCATGCCATGGCGAAACTGGGTTGGTTGTTGACACTGCAGCTGCAGGAGAAGAGAAAGCAGAAAAGAAAGCAGCTTGAATGAATGAAGAGATAAATTAGAGGAAAAGCAAAGCCCCGCAGTGAAAGCAATCAGTCTCTGCTCCAAACTGTGCTGTAACAAATACGTGGCAATGCAAACACAACGGATATTGAGCTTTTACACCGAGACGAGATGACTGAGTCTGAGTGACAGGAGAAAACTGTGCAGCAGAGCTGGTTTATGGTGGTTGGTGAGTAAACTCTCAGTCTAGATTATGGTGAATGGCACTGTACCCTTTCAATCGATTTATGTTTTACTTTACCCGAGTAGAGTTATATTATTTATTGGGCTAATTCATGTAATTCAATAGTTATTTATAAAATGCAATGAATAAAGGTTAAAAACAATATTATATTGTTCAATCAGAGTAAATGTTAATCCACCAATCTTGCCATACAGTTTATGCAGTCATATTTTAACAGAAGTGGAGAATAGTTAGATGAAACTTGTATACAACCAGGATAATTTTGTTTATTTAACTTTAGAAAGTTTTCCTACAGTAAATTTTGAACAACAGAAAAAATTGTTTTGTTTTCCAGTGGCGAAGCAAAATCAAAATGAAGGGGAAAGCTCGAATGGATTTTAATGGGGGTGGGAGGTTTTGGATACAATAGTGAAAGTTGCTTGTATCCTTTTTGGTGGCTTACTTTCTCCGTCTGACTGCTTCTTTTTTAGAGTTTGCCTACCGAGCTTTCATCAGCCCAGGCTCTATAAGTTTTTGACACGTATTGATTTTCCCACAGGTTGTTGGGACTGACACAAAATCTTTCTCTAATTCCACTTTCTCCAAAGCCTTATATCAATTGTATTTTGTGTTACAAGCTGTATATTTTACTCCAGGATTTAAATATAGACTTGTTTTTTTAATGAAACCTGAGAACTTAATTCACAGCCTTTCTCAGAAACCCTTTTTTGTTCCCTAAAAACGCATTTGTCTTAGGTTAGTACAAAGCAAATGCCAAACGAATGGTGTTAGAAAGTAAAAACATTTTAAAACGCCTGACATTAGGACTTCTACAAAAATGAATGAGGAAGATAACATTACTTTAACATTAGTAATGATGAAATTACTTTCTGGAGTTGGTCTTTGAATGCATCTAGAAGTTTAGTGAATAAGCAGTCAACTCGAATATCAATCAAGCGTGGGACAACTCCTGAATGAATTATTTATGCCTTCGTTCCAAGATATTTACTTCCTTTATTTTCTTTGAAGGTTCTCAGGTGTCACTAAGTAAGGCATAATATGTAAAATGAGCTCATGCTGGATTCAAATGTAAATACTTCCTTCATTTAATTGAAGTAAGATAAAAGGCAATATATAATCCTCGAATTTTGGAGAAATAAGACGTGTCCAACAAACTTTCACGCGTGACTCACATTTGAGTGAAAAGATAAATTAAGTTTGGTTTGGGTCAATGATTCAATTTTTTTTAAAAAAAGGTTATAGAACTCACTGTTGGCATTTTGAAGGAGTTACGTTAAAATTGTTATGGTTCAAGCAAATGTTTTATGTCAACATTTGTAATATAATTTGAAAAACAGGCGGATTTATACTTGAATATGTATCTTTTCGACTTCTGCTGAATCATCCTTTCGTAAAATGCGCAGCATTATAAACATTGGATTGACATAACCAAGTGGTGCCTGAAAATTTGCAGAACATTTTGCTTTTACAGCATAAACGTCAATAGTACGGATTTGCAGATTTTACACACCTGAGAACCAGTAGAGAAAATTTGCAATATCTTGTAATATCAAATTCGTTGTAGTCAAATGTTTCTGCCTGGGTGGAAGGATAAGGCCGTTATTTTGAGTTCCCATTTCGACCCGAGAAGAAAATGGATTCCATTTCCTGTTGGAATGTTTAGTTTCATTTCGTGTCATCGCATTTCCAACCACACTTCCAACTACCGACCAATCTCACGGTTTACTGCTGGCCAAAAACAGCAGAAGCCTTAATACACACATAGATGTAGTACCTTGAAAATACGGAATGGTAGCCCTATTAAATAATGTACCTTCAAAACAGATAAGCAAACACAACCAATCTTGCGGTTCACGGAATGGTCTTCAAAGTCTAAACTTTTCGTGGTTGGTACAATCTGGAAAATTGTGTCAAGGTTTTCTAAAATATTTAAACACTTCCACAACCATCTTTTGCCACAATTCTTTATAAAGCTGAAGGTACATTGTCAAATTTGTGTATCATTTCATCCGCAACAGAACATACATTTCTAAGCATTTTTAATGTGTTCTTTTTAATGAGTTCTAAAGCAAATGTTTCGGCTAGGCGTGACCTCACGACAGCTCAGGGGTTACAGCGACTTGAACTTATCACGACTCAAAACCGAAATAGTGCGGGTGCATATAGGGATGCTCTAAATTAATGGAAACTGTCC
>JAAXNX010000380.1:0-31371 GCA_036491905.1 Folsomia manolachei
GGGGACGATGGGAAGCTTGGACATGGGAACAAGAGGTAAAATGAAGCTGAAGTGTGATTTAATCTGTGTTTCATGCAATTTTTGAACATTACAGTAATTGTGATCGGCCCCGAGTGGTGGAGGCGCTACGGGGTAAAGATATTGTTGACATTGCTTGTGGAGGAGCACACAGTGCAGCATTAACAGCTCGTGGGGAGCTGTACAGTTGGGGCAAGGGACGTTATGGGAGACTCGGACATGGGGACGGAGAAGATCAACTTCGTCCTAAACTGGTAAGTCTCCAAGTTTTTGAGTTAGATCAACTTGTTTGTGTTGTGTGTTTTCATGTGCTGAGAGCCTTATGCACTGGGATTTCTTTAGGTTGACACCCTCAAAGGCTATAAAGTGATTGATGTGGCTTGTGGGAGTGGTGATGCTCAAACTCTATGCATAACCGATGACGACTCTGTGTGGTCATGGGGTGATGGAGATTATGGGAAATTAGGCAGAGGTGGCTCAGATGGTTGTAAGGTAAAACATCCCGTTGAAACTTTATCAACTCAAGTACTTGCTAGCTTGGGGAGAGTGTAACTTCAGTTTGATATTCTTTGTGAAGATTCCCATGAAAATCGACTCGTTGAGTGGTCAGGGTGTTGCCAAAGTTGAGTGTGGCTCCCAATTCTCCGTCGCTTTAACTCGGGCTGGGTGTGTTTATACGTGGTTAGTAATGTTAAGCCAACTGTATTTCACTATATTTATTTGATTACTAATCAATGATTTCTGTGCAACTCCCCCAGGGGTAAAGGTGATTACCACCGGTAAGGAAACTGGATTTACTATTTTATGTGTGAGGGCGATTACGGTATTAAAATACCAGCATGTTTTATTCACAGACTCGGCCACGGGACTGATGATCACGTTCGTCGACCAAAAAAAGTAGCTGCCCTACAAGGAAAAAAAGTTGTGGCCATTGCCACAGGTTCCTTACACTGCGTTGCATGTACAGAACAGGGTGAAGTGTACACATGGGGCGATAATGACGAGGGCCAACTAGGCGACGGTACTACCAACGCCATTCAGCGCCCCCGACTAGTTATGGCACTTCAAAACAAGAAAATTAACAGAGTCACTTGCGGCTCGGCACACACTCTCGCCTGGAGCACGAGTAAGCCATCCACTGCAAGTCGACTACCGACAGAAGTCCCTTTGGAGTACGACCTTCTTAAGGACATCCCAATGAATACATTAAGAAATCGTCTCGTCCTCCTGCATCACTTTTCTGACAGCTTTTGTCCAAACGTGGCCATGTTTCTGCTTGGCCATGATGAAGCATCAGAAGGCCTCGTGAGTTTTGACACCAACAAATTGCGAGGTCTTTTGGTCTCCCATGCAAAGGAGGCCGCATTCCGAAAGGTTATACACGGAACTATGGTCCGAGATCAGCAATGTGGACCAGTAATTGAGCTGAATAGGATTCAAGTAAAGAAATCTCGAGGAAAAGGTGGGCTAGCGGGGCCTGATGGGATCAAATCCGTTTTTGGTCAACTTCTTTCAAAAGCCCATCTCATCAGTCAGGAGGCTCTGTTTCTGCCCCACCGGGTCTGGAAAGTTAAATTTGTTGGAGAGAGCGTTGATGATTGTGGCGGTGGATATAGTGAAAGTATCGCAGAAATGTGTGATGAGCTCATGAATGGATCTCTCCCTCTACTAATACCAACGCCAAATGGGAGAGATGAGGCCGGTACGAGTCGAGATTGCTTCCTATTCAACCCCGCAGCTAAATCAGCACTTCATATGAAAATGTTTCGATTTCTTGGTGAGTTTGATAAACACTGATTTTTTAAACCTATGAATCTGAGGATGTTATTTTCACGACCTTCCTTCAAATTCAGGCACGTTGATGGGCATTGCTATAAGAACTGGAAGTCCTTTAAGCTTAAATCTAGCGGAACCAGTGTGGAAGCAATTAGCTGGAATGCCGTTATCAACCATGGACATTGGTGAAGTTGATCGGGATTATTTACCAGGTTCAATATTTCAATAACTCAAATTCCTTTCGATTTCAATTTTAACCAAACCATTCCCCAATACTTAATCAATGTTGTTTTATTAAACTAGGTCTATTATATATTCGCGACTATGATGGAGATGACCAACAGCTCGTCTTTTTGGACTATCCCTTTACAACACAGTCCGCGGCTGGTCATGAAGTTCAGCTTGGTCCTCCGAACAAAAAAATTACTATGGACAATAGAGTGGAATTCTTTAAATTGGCTGTAAATTATAGGTATGTGTACTAACGTCGTTTACCCAATGTATCTTTGTCTCTTATATTAACAGTGCATAACACTGCATAATATTAACATAGACTTCACGAATTCGACGACGCCGTCGCCGCCGTTCGAGAAGGCATGTCACGAGTTGTTCCAGTTCCACTGCTCTCATTATTTACCGGTTATGAGCTGGAAACGATGGTTTGCGGTTCTCCAGACATTCCACTTGGACTTTTGAAAAGTGTCGCAACCTACAAAGGAATAGATCCTACGGCACCACTGATCCGATGGTTTTGGGAAGTCATGGAGGAGTTTAGTAATCAGGAACGATCTTTATTTTTAAGATTTGTCTGGGGACGTACCCGACTTCCGAGAACTATTGCGGATTTTAGAGGCAGAGATTTTGTTATTCAGGTATGTGCACTTATATTTACTTGCCTATGATAATTATTAATAAATAACCAACTTTCATATGAAGGTGATGGACAAGTACAGCCCAGCAGACCACTACCTCCCTGAAAGCTATACCTGCTTCTTCCTCTTGAAAATGCCACGATACTCATGCAAGGCAAGTATTGTACTGATTATTCCAATTTGTAATTAGGCATTATTTATTATATCATTTAAATTTAATGTAATGTTGTTGATATTACAGTACGTGCTACGAGACAAGATAAAATATGCAATTCATTTTTGCAAGTCCATCGACACGGATGAATATGCTCGAGTTGCAATCCCAGGCGAAGTTCCTCTGGATAATAATGCAATTGAGACAACGGATGAGACGGATGATGGCTTAACTGACGACGAGGAAGTTTATTACCCGTTTCTTGCTCCTCCACGAACTTCAGGCTCTTCATCCCGACCTGGAGGTAATACAGGACGAAGTAGCAGCAACCCTCTCATGCCATCCTTGGAAGATGCTGATTCTCCATAATCAGCCATATACAGATTGCTGGGGTTCACCTAATCAGGCGAATTCAGCAAAAACAATCAAGCCATAATAATACCTAGTTGGCTATTTTCATTTTTTACCCTCTATAAATCAAACCAGACGGACAAATCTCTCATGCAACAAAACAAACCAATTAAATTCCCCGTGATTAACTTTTGTATGTAATCTAGTAAGCCACATATTGTGATGATACGTCTTAATCTATGTCTGTCTGTCTGTTATTGTTACTCTTTGCTAATTAAGTAACGCGTTTATTATCTTATGGGATGCCATGTAATTTCTACATATAGTAAAACCGAATTATTTTGCGATTCACAGCTAATGCGAGCCAATTCACATGCCGGAACCATTTTTGTACTAGTTAATATATTTTTATAAACTTCTGCATCTAGAACGCTAACCTAATCTAATCAACCAAGAATTACGCCATTTAATGATTTGTACAGCACTAAAACTACAACCGAAGCTATCGAGTGATACGACGAAGACTTTGTAACCACCAACCCATTGCATTTTTATATTTGTAAGTAAATTACCTCATTTTAATTTTAAAGCAACAAAAAATCCGAATATCAAAATAGTTTCATGGACTATGTATGCATTTACTTAGAGTTAAGAACTAATATAAGGAAACTATCTGTTAAAGTATTGTATCGTTAAATGATCGTTAGGGAACTGTGCAAAAAGTTGTGCAAAAGTTTTTGGCCTGGTCTGTGTCTAAAAAATCATCAATATGATTGATATTCATTCATCATTTGTCTGTCAATTGTGCTCATGATAGGAAACAAGTGCATGTAAATTCCAACAAGTTAAGAAATAGTCATAAAAACCACGATGGTGCTTTTGTTATACATATTGATTGTGGTAACAACTCTCAATATTATATTGTGTTCGAACTTACTCATGTTCAATTGCATAATTAACCGTTGTACGTAGTAATTTAAGTGTACTTAATTATTTTGAACTTCAATCACCTCACCACCACTGGTCGTACTTTTGTTTGTACACCGCACAACGCATTTCCGAATATCCTGATATTATTATTGTTACTTGAAATACTTGTTTTTTCCTTCGTATTTCTACTGCTATGATCATGATCCGATTTATTTACGGATGAAAATAAATACAGAAACAGAACTGATTTTTATACGAAATGCCATTGCTGAGATATTTATTGAGTTTGTAGAAAATTAAGAAAGTAAAACAGTTTTTGGTTTGCATTACAAATTTAACATGTTGGTTTTTTAAAGTTAGTTGTTTTACGTGAAAAACTGCAGTTAGAAAAACCTAAACCGAAGCCTGAAGTGAGTTAGATATTCGATGCGAATTGTTTTTACAAGAGGTGATTTTTTAACGCTTCAATGCAGCCTAATTAAGATGATACTTCTTCTTCAGAATCATCCGAATCATTACCGCCGCGACGAATGTTGCTTTTTCGAATAATGTTAGTACGTTGCTTGGCCTTCGGTCCGGCTTGATCTGGTGGATTATGCTTGTCCCCTTCGTACTCAATCACATCCGACTGGGCCAATCGCCATTCCAACATGTCTGTCTTGAAATCATCTCGATTTCCGAGATCTGTAAATCCAAGAATTCGATCCACAACAATGTTTTTACGAAGGATTAGAATTGTAGGCATCATTCGAATTGCGAGACGTCCTGCAAAAAAATTAATTTATTGATTGATTAATGTTCAGCATCGAACAACTATTTTTGTACAATCAATAAAAACAATTATTACCGCATAAAAACGGACTCTTTTCAGCATCAATCTTAACGAATCGCGCTTCCAAATGGGTGCTTGCCAAGCTTTTCAAGTGAAGATCCACAATTTTACAACGCTCCGTAGATTCCCGATAGAAATGGGCGACGAAACGGTCAGAATTCTTGGCCGCATTAAAAAATCCAAGCTCATCCGGTAACTCGTCGTAAGTTCCATGTCCCTAAGTAGCAAAATATAATTAACCACATTAAACAATACCCATTCTTCACTATCCCAATTAATAAACCCTTAAAAAATAAAATAATTATGCTTACCATATCCTTCCACTGCTTCTCCAACTCCATGCGAGCCTTCCTCTTTTTCTGGATCTCATCCCGAATAGCTTGAAGATCGTCTACCTTCATGTTCTCAAACTTTGCGATTTGATCATCCACCTGAGTCTCGAGGGTTTGACCAATCGTCTCCAATCGTTCCTGGATAACTCGGTCCATCTTGAAATTTCTCTCCTTCACCCCTTACAAGCTTAAATCCTGCAACAATTCAAGCCAAACAATTAGTCCAAATTTTAAAAACAAATTTTAAAAACAGATACAATTTCCAACCCAAACAATAAAATCTCAAATCCCAACTAAAAACCCTGTCAAACCCTCCCAAAACCGGAAACTCTTCAAACCCCCTCCAATCTGGACCTTTACTTTCGCCCTCCTCCCCCCAAAAGATAAGTTCTTACCTGACAATATTCCGCTTAATCCTGCTCCTCTCAGCTCTCAAATAACAGGTGCGTGTCGTGGGCGGCGTAGTCGAAATTGGCGAATTTAGTCAACCACCGTCTCCTCACTGTCTCCTTTCCCGCGCTACTGGGAGTCACGTGACACTGGTTTTCCATCCAAATGGCCTCCAGTCCACTCTCAACTTACTCCAGGAAATTGGGTTAGAATTTAGGATTCTGATTAAAAAACAGATTTTTTTAGTTTTTAATTAAATTACACACTTTTTTCAACCCATAATTGCTTGTCAACATTTACCCAAAATCCATGGGACACTCCGAGTAGGACACGGTTTAATTAGTTAAAATTATCTGGCAGGAATGAAGGGCAGACGGAAAACCTGTTAGTAAATAATTAATTATTTAATTACTAATAATTTAATTAAATAGTGTAAAGTAAAATAGACAGGTCTTTGAGACACTATTTATATTTCTTCAATATTATTCAACTGGGGACAAATATTCACAATTAGCAGTAAAGTTTGAGATAATTTTAATTTTCGTGATTTTTCAAGTTAAACTTGAACAAGTAAATTTTAAAGCGTTCTTCTTATCAGTTAGTTTCCGGCGAGCTAAAGAAGTTAACCATTGTTCCCAGGAATTTTTGTATTATTATTTTTTTTACCAAGTTTTATTATTGAATTTACTCATCTATAAATTCCACCCAGCGTCATCCTCAGCGCCGTCCGCAACGGAGCGACCGCAACGTAAGGTCAGGGCGAAAGCGGTCTCCGGAGACGGGTCCACAACAGCTTCGCCTGACAAGGTTAAAGGGATGGCTACCAAAAATTGTCCGCAGTGCAGCAAGCAGGTAAATTAATTTGGTCTAAATTTCATTATTATTAAATTGTGTAGATGTTTAATTACCATTGTTTTCATTTCCCAGGTTCCTGTTGCATGCAAGAAATGTGGGTGCGGTCACGTCTTCTTTGCGACAAGGCGGAGTGCGACGTCGACATCGGTAACGCGTGAAAATAGCGAGGATGGCGACGACGTGCCAATGTCACCTACTGAATCCTTGCAGTCAGAGTCCAATAAACCTACGAGAAGATCGGGAAGAGTTACGCGAGAACGACCTAATTTTTATGATGCTCTGCAATACGAAAACCAGACAAGGAGGGTGAGTAATTGATTGTTTTACAATTTTACTTGTTTTAGACCCTTAATTATTAAGAGGGCAGCCTATCGCAAGAAGCAGAGATCGCTGCATTATTATGCACTCTGCCACCTGCGAAAGGTTTTAAATGATTTAATAGTAGTCAAAGAAAGTTGTAGTTGGACAATTGTTCTCGCTGATTGTATTTTGCGTTATTTGAAACAATTAAAAACGCGTACCTTGATTTGATTAGGCATGGAAAATCTGTCAGAACTAGAATTTCGATGTGTCAAGTTAGAATGCGCTCTGTTTTACTTTATTTCGCTAATTTGTATGCAATATATTTTCTGACACCTGTAATTCGGTCTTTAAAGCTTTGTTGAGTTTACAAATATGTCGCAAATACGAATGGCAACTTACTATTGCTGAAGTCGATAGATTTTCCATGCTTAGTCCAATTACCAAAGTCACAAATTCGACTATAATGGATTTAGGCTGATGAGGACAGCCAAGAAGATGACCAACCATCCGACACAAATGATTCAACCTTTCCCCATATCTTTGTCACTGTGGGCTCAACCAAATTTAACGAGTTGGTAGAATTGGTCCTCAAAGATGCCATCATTGAGCAACTGCTCCGTTGGAAAACTAAAAAAGTTTTAGTTCAAATGGGAAACTGTTCCGTGGCTAAAAAGGGCAGTTTTGTCAAGAACGGGATACAATTCGAAGTGTATGACTACAAACCATTTTTGAACAAGGATATGAATTGGGCGGATTTGATAATTTCTCACGCCGGTGCGGGGACAACTATGGAAGCCCTTGATTTGGGCAAGCCATTAATCGTCGTGCCAAACCGAAATTTAATGGATGATCATCAACTTGAATTGGCTGGAAAATTGGCGGAAGGGAACCATGCCGTACTCACTTCAATCCAAACTTTTAACCAAGATGTCAAAAATGTCAAGAAAAGTTGGTTTCAACCTCCTCCCCAAAAGAAGACTCGAGATTTTACGGAATTTCTTAATAAAGCTGTTCTGGGGGATGACTACAAAGAAAAATTTAACATTAAATAAATGCTTTCATTTTATACGTTTAATTTGGAATAAAATATCAATCTGCGATTTCAATTGTCCGATAAAACTACATTTTGTGTCATAACTTCTCTTTTAAATTTAATTATAGACAATCCTCCTTATACCAAGATAACTAATTGCTTAACTTGTCCTTTCCCATATTTCAGCAAAAGCAGCTCATCCGCCAATCAAAACAGGGTAAATCAGAAGACCAAGATGAAGGGTCCGACGAACCAGATCTGGGGAAACCTCAGTCAACTCGAACTCAACTAAGTCATGATCACAATAAGTCGGGGAAGGATCCAAAAGCAGTGGGTGGGGGTGTAGGAGGAGAACCCAAACCAAAGAAACGTCGTGGCCGTCCCCCAGGAATAACAGGAAGTCGAAGTAAGCCAAACCAAGGCTATAAAATGACATCATCCTCCGTACCTTCGGGGAAAACTAGAAAGGCTTCCGGAAATGGGAGTGGAAACGGGAATGAAAATCCAGACTCTCCAAATAGTGATATTGCTCATGAGATAGAGGATAAAGCTATAATAGCTAGCATCACTCCAGAGAAAGCTTTACAGTATCATATTGTGCTGCAGGATATAAATAGTAAGATATGCAGGGTTAGTTGGAGGGCCCAAGAGTAACAAGGATTACCCACTTTCAAATTATAAGACTGCGACAATTATGTTGACCTGAAAACACGGGCATAATTTCATACAGATTAGTTTAGTGCATCTCAGTTCAGTAGGTTAAACAAAAGATTATAAGGCGTCCAGGTCGAGATTTAGGTATACTGCACTTTTTATCAAGCTGCATTATAATAGGCAGCCTGACAATTGTCCAATTTACTTTACATCACGATTTATCGCAAAAGTAATTACACATTCCGAATTTTTCAGTTGCATATATTATTATGTTTCAAACAAATTATCTTGTATGCATCACCATTTATATCCGCATAATTATACATTATTATGATCTAGCCGAAAATAGAGATCTATTTAGTTTCATTACATACTTCTTGAGGTAACTACTAGGTTAAGAAATGAATTTTATAAGTAATCCATTATTGTGTCCACTGCAAAATTTTTGCAAACCAAAAAATTATTTTGTCACATCCCTTACGTTTATCTCCTGCCTTGAAAAGTTGGTTAGAACTATAAATTCAAAAACTATAATTAAATCCTAAGAGCTCGTATAATACTAGGAAACAATAAAAGTTTAATAATACCGTACTTTAGGGAAAGATGAGTTAAAAACCTAGTTTTTGAAACAGAGTGTTATTTCCTAATACGAATAGAGTGTAACAATATTTTACCGTGTTCAATAAACTGATACAGAGAACAATATATGACTAACCCATTCGTGAGGTGTAAAGTTCTTCCACTCATGAGAACTATTATATTTGCATGGTTGTCACTGGATTAGAAATATACACTCTTCTCCTAATTATGTGGATTCATCCATCTGTCTATTCATGTACATATTTTATTAGTAGGAGTAACATCGCATAAATGCAAGATAGTCACCCGATAATAACTTGTCCGGGTAGCAACAGCCAACCATGCCCTCCTAGTTTTACTCCGAGCTTTACCCTATAATTTGGAGCATGGATAAAAAGCTACTTTTTCTACATATAGACTACCCAACCCGGGTTAGCCCAGTTCCTTCCATACGAGTTTCGCAATAGAAATTCGCGAATGGAACTGATGCAATGCTACTCCAGATATATGCTACTCGCTCCATTCTCTGACTTGGTCTTGTATTAGAAGGTTTGCAAAAGACAAAGCTTGCTCAGAAAGTGACGGTAGTCAGTCTCGTACAGAAGACTGTTCAGCCAAGTAACGCCCAGCAAACACGCCGTTAGTGAGGGATGACTCATAAAATCGGAGTTTGGCTTGTTTGCGAAAACGTAGTTGCATTGTGAATTTCTGGTCAGTAGTCTTACAAAACTGGGACAGTTTAGTGTTTAAAATTGTGCAAAATTTGGCAATTATCAATTACTTTTTGCAAGACGAGACATATCTCCGGAACAAAGAACTGTCAAAATTTAACCAACCCATATGCAAGAGTCAAGCTGTGTTAGCTGACAAACCAAACGTCTTCTCATCAAGGACTGAATTGGACCAGTTTAACTTGTCATTCATCCAAAAAAGTATTCTTCAAGTCTGATTAGCATTATCTGACCTGACCACTGCTGCAAATTTATTCTCTCTGGAAGTGCAATTTGAGATAATTCTGGTAAGACTTAGCTCGTGTCTCATTTTGGCTCTATTTATTTTATTAACACTTCTCCTTTCTTTGCCAATATATGTAATTATGCATGATTAAGTCATACCATCATACCATAAGTGCTTACTTTTTAGCAGGATTGTCTCTAGTCACTGTTACATGCTAATTGGTATCGCTTAAGACATAATAAGTAAAAAATGTTCTGCTTGTTAAGGCTAGTTACCATCTTAAAACGTTTTTATTTTCCAACACATTTTTTGAGAATTGACATTTTTCGCTAATTTATTCCAGCATGCCCAAATTGAACTAATTGTAAACTAGAGGTTTCAAGTATCTGTTGATATGCATTTAACCGGCCCTTTGATTTAAAATACCAATAAGAAATGCACAATATACAATAAATAATTTTTAATTTAACACTATTTTTAATTTGATCTTATGAAGTAATGCATATATGGCTTAATAATTTTCACACCACGCTATTTTCATAATCATAGCGTTCCGAGAATATCGTCATTAATTTTGTCAAATATTTAAGCTTCTCATATTAGAAGTGCTGCTTTGTTCTGTTCTGTGTATTTCAAATAGTGTTAGGAGTCAGTTCCGAATTTGGAATGTGTAATTTATTTTGATGTTCCCAAATTAAAACCCGGTCTAGGCACAAAGTTCCAATCTTTTTAATAAGTTCACAAGTTCCATTCCAATAAACCACTACACTTAATAACATGGTATCAAGGCTCCAAATCTAATAATAGACCCTGATTGACATGGCCAATATCATCAATACATTGAAAATTTGTAATTTGAATCCATTAAACACATACTTGAAGCAGACATTCATACCAAACTGCACCTGGTAGGCGCTTTCTGGAATTTGCACTGCCAAATTGGCAGTCGCTGAAAATGGTAGCAAATCATAAAAAATAAGTAGGTAGCAAGTTTTCTCATTAAATTTGCAATACACAATTGCAACTCTAAACTCAAGTTGTCCTTGCAATTTCTGGTCTGTAGTCTTCGCAAAATATAATTACTTTTTGGACTCGATTTTCAATGGAAATCTTATTTCCCCGAAATTTCTGCTTTGTCTCCCATTATCTTCTTCCAGGACCCTCAATCTGATCATTTTGTTTAACAAGGTGAATGCTTGTAAGAAATTTAATGAGAAATTTCATTCGCTACTTATTTCGTGTCAGGGCCTCCATTTTATCTTCAAGAGACCATTGACAATTGAACTTTTCGCTTCACAAACAATTTTCCACAATGCCCAGAGTCTTGACTTCTTGTGTCCTCGTAATTTAATGACTAAGATCCTTAAAACAGAAACCTTGATGTGATGGAGAAAGCAAAGTTATCATCCAACTAATTTCAAACAAGCCACTACTTACAAAGGCATCTTGTTTCTTGTTAGGTGAAAAGTTGGTCGTTCAAACTTTCTCCAGCTGACTCTTGGCTGTTTCAAGTACAAGTTTTTATTAACCAGTGTTTTAAACACATCCCATTTCTGTCATTTACTCCATTTCTTGCAGTAGTTTACTAATTTGTACAAGTCTTGTTAAGAAGGAATATCCCATTTTTTTGTAGTGAACGATTTTTCTGCACTTTCTCCATTCTTATTTCTGCTCCTAGACGAATTTTAGTCTACTTTTTGACGTGACTTGGTTAACTCAGTGAGTCGACGACCAACTAGGAAATCGATACAAAGAGCATCAAACGCCAACCAAGAAAGTTTGTTCTATTCCAAGATCCCTCCTTAGACATAGACTTTCTCCTCGCTCTACCACTACCAACCTGGGGCTAAGCTTATCTGGGCCAGTCCCAGAACTGCCTCAGTTCCATATTTTCAAGCCTTTCTCCATCCTGTACCCACTCCAGTCGAGCTGACGATGGAGTGAAATGCTTGGCTGGGTTTAACCCACTTTACAACATGAAGTGAAAGCAGGTTCGGATTGGAAACTTTGGCAGACTGAATTTGGAACTGAAGCAGTATTTCAGAATGGAGGAAGGAAAATGAAATACTTTAGTTTAGACTTGGTTTGGATTCCTCTCCAGAGTTTGATGCTGAATTGGAATTTGAATCCTATAAGTGCAGTAATTGCCTGGCAGATTGTAAAATTCGGTGTATTGAGTTGAGATGAATCATGTTGGTTATTTTCAATATCGAATACAAGAGAATATTAAGCTGAATTAGATTATTTTAAGGGTTTTGTTATGGATGACATGGTCATTTCATCAATTAGGCAGCTTATCGTTGCTGGATGGGTGTGGCTTAGGAGGGATGGATAAGCCTCTTTGGAAGAAAAAACACAAAATTAGAACTGCTGGTTAAGGAGAGGCGTTTGGATCTCATTTAAATTCTTATCAGTAATTGGAGAAGTTTCACTAAAGAGGAAACTATTAATCACGCCATTGTTCTTTTGTTAAGAATGAGCTTGCTCTAGTTTGGTCTGGAGATTTGACACATTTTAAACCATTAACAGTCTTTTACTACTTAAACAATAATCACACCCCCATTATGTTTAAAATGGTTAACTGAAGCAATTGCACAATTCCCTTTAAAGAGCTCTTTCCAGATGCAGGAAATTACAACTTGACATTTTCCGATAAAATGTTAAAATGCAAGTTCTGTATCAAATTTTCCCATTAATACAGAGAAAACCATCATTATACCTGGAAACTTAATCTTTAGTAGATCCCGTAATCCAACCCGTAATCGGATTGAATTACCCGTAAGATTTTGACAAGTTAGCATTTCTTAGTGAAAGCAAAGAAAGTGCATTTATCGGCATTTCCTTTTCCCCAAGGTAATCATTATTCATGGCCAAATCCTTCACGAAGGAAATAGATACACACATGTGGAGAAAGACAGATAATTACTTCCTCTAGCCTCGACATGCATTCCGTCATTCACTGAATAGGTTCACATTAGTTGACGAATTTGTCTAATCAGTGATTGTTTAATTTGTTTTGCTTGTTCCTCCTAATTTTATTTGTTTCCATATCCAGTTCCAGTTACAATCCGCAATAAATCGGTCTCCCTTGTAATTGGTCGTTTGATTGTGTTTTTTTCCTTATAAGAAACTTGTACTGGTTGGGATTTAGCCACAAAGTAAGCCAAAGAAATACTACAACTTTCTCCTTTGTAGCATAAATATGAAGCTGCTCAATCTAAATTCAGTTTAGCAACCATCCCTTTCCTGGCTGCCTATGTTTTGTTATGAGTTTATAACTTAATATATTTTACCCCAGAGTGCTTTCTCTTGGTAGGACATTACATTACCAACGCCTCGCCTTGATATTGTACTTGGTCTGGTGCTTCAATGCTTGCCTCAAGTTTCCACAAAACTATGTTTCGTCTAGAGGTTGGATTTCGTCCTTGTATTACTGAAACCCGACCCGACCTCAGAATACGTAATTGTGACGTGGAGAAAGTCGAGCAAGCTATTTAGTGTGCAACACTAAAAATCTTCTAAACACGATTCTGGACAATGTTGGTGGATAGAAAGCAATCCTGCTAATCTTGATTTATTACTCAAGCATACTAGGCCGGTTGTGGGCTACTATTGCTAAAAAAAATATTCTTGTTTTAGGCACATTGTTTTACTCATTTTCCCTTGAATGATTGAGTGACCATATGCATGCTCATTGTTTTATATTTATATTTATTTTATCCAACCATATGGGCAATGAAGGAAGAATCTATTTCTGTCACTTATCGAATTTTCTACCGGCTAAATGGCATTCGTTGAGAAATACGCGGAATGTGAGCCAATATTGAAGAATGCTTAGGTTACAACTTGTTCCTTATTTAATAGGATTTAAGTTGAGGAAGGACAGAGCAAATCACATGCTTGGGGAACCACTCTACTCTTACATGTCTTTATTTTTTGCTTTCTCACAAACAACAACATTTTGGAACGTTGTTTCCGTGCGGGTAAAATTAGCCACTTAATTTGCTTAAAGGGCCTGTCCGTGATGTTGTTGTTTCCTGTTGTACAAATTCAATTTGAGGCAGCAGACTCACGAGTCCCGTTCTCGCCAAGCCACCACGAAATATTTGTGACCTTGGCAAGGTCGAATGCTTTAAAACTCGAAAGAGAGCCGCTTAACCAAAAAATGTTTAAATTTTCCAACAAATTGATCATTCCTCTTCAAACTCTTTTCCAAACAGGTACTTAAAACAATTCTGTCTCACACATCTGACACCATTTTGATGCCCAACCTCTCCCCTTATCAACCCATTTCTCACCATATACCCATGAGCAGGGCAGGAAAATGTTGGAAAAGAAAAGCAGCAGCGTCACCTCAACCTCCTCCGAGTCCGACGTCCTCCTCCAAATCGCACCCCAACTAAACCACCACCTCCACAACCACGGACTTCAAGAACTTCCTGAGGACGGTGAGCTTGACATCGCCAAACTAAATTTACCTCCGGGTGGTGGCGGGAGTGGGAGTGATGTCGACGAAGACGAGAAACAGGTCAACCACAAATATCACCCCAAACAGAGCCACACCCACCGCAAGACTAAGGCCGGCTCCTGCTCGTTCCACTCTTCCGATGAGATTATTGACGAGGAAGACCTTCTTCTCAACAACTCCGACACGGACCACAATGACATCCCCATTATTCCTGGGATGATTTTTGACTCTGTCACCGAAAAAAATGGGTCCGATCCCGATTTTGACTCGGCCTTTGAAGACTCGCTCTACTCCGGGAGTTCGGATGACAAGAACAAGAAGTTGGATAAGGGTGGTAACATGAAAAATAAGAGTCGAAGAAAATCAACCACAAACCAGGGTGAACTTGTTTTGGATAGTGAGTCCGAAACCGGATCAAAGTCGCAGAAACAACCACAACAAACTAACCAGAGTTCACCAACAAGCCCTGGAAAGTATGAGGAGATTGACAACCACGACCACAAAGGCTACCACCCAGAATTCCGGGATGAGGGCGAAAATCCTCCGGAATCTCGAGGACATGAGTATATCGACTTCAGGGACGAACTACAGGAAAGCTTTGGACCTGAACCGGAACTCACGCTCTTTGATATGGAAGTCTCTCCCAGAAATCATTCACGGAATGAGGTAAACAAAAATTGTTTTCTTTCTCAGTATTTCAAATTAGGGAGTTGGTATTCTTGGAGTTTGCTTAAACAAATTCCTGTAAATTAGGCTTCGGATTATATTGCCAGATTGCCATGTGTCACATCCTTTGTGTTGCTTTCCAAGCGACTAATGCATTCATTCAATTCAGCTCAAATTTCAACTAATTTCTGCCAAATTTCATACATTCTGAGTTTGTTTGTCAAACAAACGCTGGTAACTGGATGGGTCTGGAATTTCTAAGAAATCACGCCATTCTAAATGTCTATTTCTCAAATCAAACCGAAGCTGGGTGACTCATAACCTACAACTTATCAAGAGCATGCAACTTATCATGATTTGATTTATATCGCTCCTGCACTCCTCAGAAAGTCTGATTAATTGCGAACCGAATGCAGTTGGACAACATGAACTATTTATTTCCTTCCTTTCCTTGAACCGTGAGCTAGGTTCATGTCAAAATCCGTGCCCATGTCAGTCACACTGTCACTAGTCGGATGAGATGAAATCCGTTTTTTTGAACCTTGGCCAACACCAATGAATGTCTTGTTAGTTAATGACACGTGTGAGATGAGGAGATAAAATGGTTGGAAGATTGCCATAATCTTACCACTTGCAAAAACACAAAATGTTCTGGAGCAATTTACAGCATCCAATTTTACTGGATGACGAATCCTTCAGCGGAAACATCACATTTTTTGTACACGGTTGAAATCACGCCAATAATCTTTTGAATCTGTTCATGAAGCATATTGATCGGAACTTGAGATTGGCAAATTAAATTAAACGACATCCACAAAAATAACTGCATAAAACCAGTGCAAAAACGTAGCCACCACCAGATTTTGGTATCAAGATTCACCTCACATTTTGGCAATATTATTACAAATATGTGGTGTACAGGATTTTCTGGAAAACTTCCAACCCCAGTACAAACTTTATGGTTGGATTACATTACATCACATTACATAACTACAGGATTACGATTTAAGATTCGTCAGAACGATTCACTCTTATTTTAAGGAAAGCATCTTATTTCAATTTGTTTTACGATTTTAAGCAACGCATACCATGCAATGTTAATGTTCCAAGAATTTAGTCTTGGTCGCCAGTTAGTCTCCCGTTTCCAACTTTTTCATGCCGTAATCAAATTAATGGCATTCGTCCACAATCTGCAGAGTTAAAAAATTTTCAATGGGTAATTTAACAACTTATTCAGCAACGGTGAAGGTCGACTGTCGAACCCGAACCAGGACATTTCAATCACGTTTCAAAGTTCATGTTTTAAAATCCTTCCAATTTTTAAATGTTTATTTGTTCACTTACCCGTCTCAAGAGTGCTGTCAATGCCAAAAAGTGTATTCTGGGTAGTAATGAGGTTTGCAATGTCGTTAAAAATGCAATTTCCTCTCCTCCCTTATTTTATGGATTTCTTTAAACCACTAATTTCTATTTCTAAGGCATGCTCATTTTTCTCCAGGACTGTTTTAAGATCCTACTTTTATTGCTTTTGGAGACTTGTTCACACGCCATTAAAGACGACTTCAGACATTCTAACCAAACTGACTGACCCCATGTTTTTAAGAATGATACACTCTGAATTTTATGGAGACGTTGTTTGACCTGGTGTAATGTGACCCTCGACAAATATCTTGTTTACAACAAATCATTTCGCACGGCTTGACCATTTTATGGGTGCCGGATTATGTACTAATTTTACAACTCAGAAAATAAAAGGCATTACATAATTTTCTGTCGCCTTGTCACGCTCTGAGTTCAATGTAGTTCAAGTAACCGATAAAATATAACCATAAAATATAGGAACAATTGATACTTGAAAACGCCATGCCATAGTTTCCATCCACACTTTGCACTCAACTAAATATAATACGTGTAGTAAAATAAAGTGTTGTTTCTGCTCAAAAGCGTGCAAACATGGTCAGCTCGTCAATCTAATTCCAATGGGGTATTGATTAGGTGATGCGTAATGTAATGAGTCATTTTAACACAAACATGGCTTTGTCCTGTAAACACAAATTGCTAATTAAATACTGCTTTACATACAAAATTCGTTTCACTTTGGGAGGATAAACGTTTAACACGTGTGTTAAAAGTACACATTTTCTACACTGCTTGGTCCAATAAAAGAACAACTGGATTTTTTAATTGTTACCACTTTAGTCTACCTATAGGTAGCCGAGCGATATGAGGTTCAAGTTTAGTGTATTTTCTTAACGCGACAAATTCTGATTTCACACGAATCTACTGATAAAGAGAAGAAGTCGCGGTTCCGACACGTTATTTCTGGGCAAGTTTCGTATTCGGTAATAACTTTTATTTTAATGTTTTCAAGTGGGTTTGCATTCCAAAAATAAAAAAGTTCTGCAGAGCTTTAATTTTTATGGACTCATTTCAGTGAAGGCATATTCGTAACCAAAAATTGCGAAAAATGACTCCGTTGATTTTCATCCGAGAATGCTTGACAGAAAACTAAAACATTGCTCCGAACACGGTTTTAGGCAAAGCCACCTCAAATGCATTCATGCAAGTTACGAGTACAGCTTATTATTTTTTCACGCGATTTTCATCATGAGAATCTCATGAGGCATTCCCTTCGTCGTCTGCTACTGACAGTTTAATTTACTCTGAAATTGCCAATTGTGAAATGGAGAAAAGTAGATTAAAAGTAGATCTGCTCTTTTGGAGTACTACCCACTCCTTCCGGCGTATCCCGGATAATCCTTCCATCACCATAATCTGAAACCTGAAACCATAAGAAAATGCATGGCTAGGTTTCCTTATCCAAATTGAACGGATGCAGAAAATGCAGATAAAACGAATAACATTGTTTTATTACATGGCTGAAAATGCTCAATAATGAAGTTAACATTTACTTAGTATCAACATCACCACAAATATTTGCCACCTTTGTCATTCTTAGCATACTTTGTTTCTAATTTCAGATCATGCCTGCCCTTCAAGAGACCAATTTGCTCCCCAATTTCCACACCTATGACAAAAATCTTATCGAAGAAACTGCCTGTCGCCACCAAGGCTCCTACACTCGTCGAGTGCACTACGACGACCCCGAGGAAATTGACGGAGGAATGCCACGACGTGGCCGTGGACGCCGTAATTATTCTGATGACGAAGCCAGCGACCCTGATAATGAGCGTGAGACCATTATTCAAGAAACCACAGAATTTGACACCATCCTTCTCCCACCCCCGTTGGACATGGAAGTACAACTTTCTCCCCTAGCAAGTCCCCAAGATAGGCTGGAACCTAATCCAGAAACACTTCAAAACAATACAGAAACTCAACTTTGTAGAGAAAGTAACGAATTTAAGCCAAGTTCCGATCTTATTTCTCCGGTGGGAATCCACGCCAAAAATCAAGGTAAGAACACTCAAAGTTTTTAATTGCATTGTTCTCCCATCCCATAAAAAAGTTTGTAGTTGTAAAACATGGCGATCATTGTAAAATTGCAGCATTCTTAAGAATTTCTGAGCTACATTTCTCCGATAAGATCCACCCATCCTTGCAATCATTCATGAATAATTCACCTGTCTTGGGTGTAGCGTCGCATATAAATTTTTAACAGAGGACACTTTCCTGCAACCCTGCAATTTTGCGAAACTACTCCTTCCGCCCAATTTAAGTTGTCTCTTGAATCTTTAATGTGGAAGATATTTTACTTCCTTAATAGATTGGAAAGCTTATCGGAGCTATTCCAGAAAAAAATAAGGAGCATTGGAAAAGATTTGAAGCTGGGCTTGAGACATTAGAGGACTTATAAAACTGTAACGGTGTAGTATGTGTCTTTATCCAGAGGAAATAAGATGGAGACAATATTTATAACACATTGACGAATGGAGCATAATATAAAGTTGATTGAAAAGCGACTCCTTATATAATAATGTGAGTTTATTAAATCACCAAGTCATACCCAAAACTTTACAAAAGTGATGATCATACCCCATCAAGTAGGAAATACATGATCTCAACTCATACCCTTATAATAGATCCTTAATTAATATCTTTAATCCCCAATTAATTTAAATAAAAAATAAGAACTTATTCCAATATTTTAATAAACTTCTTCCATCATTTATCCCATAAAATTATTATTCCTTATTTGTATAGTACAATTTCAATTTGTCTTTAAAAACTGAGTAGGACATTTCTTTCTTTAACTCGTCATTCAGCTCATTCCATAACATAGTACCTCGGTACAAAAATGACTTTTTTGCAAACTCTGTGCGTGGCTTTACAGAACAGCTAAAATTAAGATTAGCCTTTCTGGTATAATAATTGTGTTGGTCAGTTATTTTGGTGAAATAATTGTCAAAAAATGGTACCCCACCAGATTTCACAATTTTAAACATCGTACATAACGTTCTGAAATTACACAAATCTGACGGAAAGAACCATTTCAAATCTAACTTAATTATTGCTGCAATCGGATCAAATTTTCTTTTCCCAACAATCAATCGTGCCAGAGTTCGAATAACTTTTTCAACCACAGTTAAATGCTTTGCAGAGGTTGCCCCCCACACGCAAGACATATAATTTACAATTGACAAAACCACCGCAACCCCAATAGTACATAACGATTCTCTAGAAAAGTATTGTTTTATAGCATACAGTGATCTAATCCTATAATACGCCTTTTTTGCAAGTTCATCAATATGATATTTCCAAGTCAATGTAGAGTCCAAGATGCATCCAACAACTTTTAACTTTTCCGAAGGATAAACAATCACACCATTTACCATTATGCTTAGCCTTCCCATTATGTTAACGTTACATCTACTACCAAGTAACAATACTTTTGTTTTATCTCTATGTAATAACATTTGATTACGACTGACGTACAATGAAACATTATTCATATCTTTGTTAACAAATTCTTGCAATTCAGCTAATTTACTAACATGTCCAAAAAAGTAAAAAGTTCCATCATCAGCAAAAAATCCAACTTTTCCATAAATCAAAATTTTATGTAAGTCATTAATAAATAAGGTAAAAAGCCGGGGCCCTAAAATACTTCCAGCTGGCACTCCAGCTAAAGTCTTCATGCATTTAGATTTAAAATCCCTAACGCTCACAAATTGATCCCTATTTGTTAAATAGTCTCTAATCCAATGGTCAGATATGTCATATAAATTATATAGCTTATCTAAAAGTAACTCTCTTGACACAGAATTGAAAGCTGCTTGAAAATCCACCGTAACAACGACACACACCAAACCTTTGTCCAAATTGAATCTAATTAAGTCACTTATTCCTAGAATTAAATGTTCAGTACTGTGGAATTTCCTAAATCCAAACTGCGCTTCATACAAAAGTTTGTTATCCTGAATATACTTCTCAAGCCTAGTACTAAATACTTTCTCCATCAATAAGAGTAAATTTGGTGTAAGTGAAATAGGCCTGAATTCATTTGGCTTGGTGGCATTATTTACTTTTGGATTTGGAACTACTCTTGAACATTTTAATTGAGCCGGGATGATACCCGAAGAAAAAGACTTCTGGCAAATGGCTAAAACTGCTTCCTTAACTGCTGGAATAGGCAAAATTAAACCTAACATAAAATTGGACAAGCCCACAATATCGGGAGATTTAGATGTTTTATGTTTCAGACCTTTCCACGCTAAAATAATTTCATGTAGGGTTACGCCGGTCATTATGAACTTGCCAGTTCGATCTTTGTCCAGTAAATTATCCCCTTTTAATGTGTCAAAAGGTGTAACCCCTTCAGGAAACCCTAAGGAACAATAATATTGATTAATCTCGTCTAAACTGGCACCGTCTCCCATTTTACCCTGACATTTGCCAAATGTTAAACCAAAAGTTTTTAAAGTAGTCCAGACTCCTTTTTTCTTAACCATAGATTGAGTATTGATAAAAATGTCCCTTTTAATTGAATTTCGAATTAGTCTATTTAAGGACTTGAACTCACTGTAGTCATAAGAAGAATGTGACTTTTTCCACCTTGAATAGTAAAAATCTCTTAGTTCGATCAGGGTTTTAGTGTGTGGCGAAGCAAAAGTAGGTTTTCCTGCAGCTTTAACAATTTTCGACTGAATTGGACAATATCTGTCAAACACACAAAGAACATGATCAATAAATGTTTTACAACGCATATTAACATTTCCATCATCCAACAAATAACAATTCCCTTTAGCTAAGTCATTAACAAATTGCTCATAGTCAATCTCTTTAAAATTCCTTGACTTCCAAACTTTCTTAACAATGTTTCCCCCAAGTTTCGCTCTTAGCGTACAAAACTTATGATCAGAAATGCTGCAATCCTTCACCTTAATATTTGAAACAAAATTGACTTGCGTGTTTTTAATCAAAATGTAGTCAATTAATCGGATTTCTCTGGTAGGTTCCTTAACTAATTGCAACATGTTATTTCTAGTGAAAATACGTAGCATTTTATCAGAATCCCTAGACTTTGTCAGTAAATCCACATTCAAGTCGCCCAAAAT
The DNA here is from genome assembly GCA_036491905.1 of Folsomia manolachei. Taxonomy (NCBI): domain Eukaryota; kingdom Metazoa; phylum Arthropoda; class Collembola; order Entomobryomorpha; family Isotomidae; genus Folsomia; species Folsomia manolachei. Next base: position 21,689 of record JAAXNX010000380.1, read on the forward strand.
AAAAACATCCTTTGAAATAGCATTAAAATGTTCTACCAACAGCTCAAAATTTTTAAAATCATTCAAACAAGGCTCTGGTTTGTAAACTGAAGCTACAATAAAAGATTTATGATGGTTAATTTGTACCACAATCGCTAGAAATTCAATACAACTGTTTTCCAACCATTCAATTTCCTTACAATCTAAGATACGTACCTTAAAATCTTCTTTAACAATAATACCGACTCCTCCTCCTCTAGTAGCTCGATCTTTACGAAACAATGAATACCCCTCTGGAACACAATACTCACAATCCGACTTAAACCACGTTTCTGTTAAGCACAATATATCCAGTTCAAATTCCGACATTATATTACAGACACTTGGAAATTTATCACAATAAGACCTCATATTTTGATGACCAATATTTACATTAATTGCTTTTTTACGAACGAGTCAATCCATATCCTCCTCCGCTGATGTTCCTTTCCTTTTTGAAGGCCGTTGAGAAGAAGGAGAGTCGCCTTGTTGTTTCCTTTTGTTTCTCGTAGAAGAACGAATTGCTGCTTTTTCTTTCCACTCGGATTGTTCCAGCTTTGTCAAGTCTTTTCTCACTGAAATATTTTTGAACTTCTCTTAATTTGAAATAAGATCCTCCTCTCCCCTCCCACCCATTCTAAGTATAGTCTTGTCTACCCATCTAGCCTTGTGGTGACCTTGCATTGCACTCTTCACATACATTCATTTATTACGCCCATCACCCAAACCGGAAAGGGAAAGTCGGAAAACATGCCAGCAACTAGTTAACCATACTGACATTGATCTCCACGTGCATCAAACGACCTCACTATTTATTAACGCAATCTTGTTGGATGGGCGTTACTTTTTTGATGTGATTACATTTCATATTCTGCAAAACTTTAGTAAACTCCGCAATCAAAACGCATTTTTACAAATGTGCACTTGTAAAATATGTGGATTCCAATTTTTTTTCCTTTAATCAATCAAATTGATGCATGAATGCTTGACAAAGCAATCCCATCCAAGGAGAAAGGTTCTCGGTTTGACATTTCTGCAGAGTTCGTCTGGCCAAATTGGATTGAATATCCTAGCCTGTGTCAGATGGTTCGGAAGGAATAGAAAATGATGAGATCCGAATTTCATGACTAGTTGGATTTATTCAGTCAGCCCTCCATTTTACGGAGTGTGCAAATAAATTAGTTTCATTGGTTAGCGAAAAGAACAAGGTCGCTTCTTTCTCCAAATGAAATTCCGAGTAATAAGCTTCGTGTCTCTGGTTTTTAGCCGCTGGCTGAATATCGAGTTCTAGTACTGAATTAGATGTCATTTAATTCTGGTGTATTTTACGGCCAATGCATTACATGACGGGAAGAAAATCTCATGAAAATCTCACTTTTAATTATAATGATGGCGTCACCAGAGAATTTTTTTACACCAATTATTTTCGTATTTCTCTCCCATTTATAGATGAAGCAATTCCCACCCTTCAAGTGGACTTCAACACTCCATCCAGTCCCCTGGAAAACGTTCCTCTTACCCCCGAACAAAATAAGGATGTGACCTCCGCCCCTCTTAATATCAACCCATCCCAGGATCCCAGCCCAGAACAAGACTATGACGTGGTGTACGTCGTTCCTGACGGCGGTTGGGGATGGATGGTCCTCTTCGGCTCAATCCTAGTCAACATCCTGATACCAGGAACGGTTAAATCGTTTGGAATCCTTTTTGTCGAATTTCTTGAAGTATTTAAAGCAACTCCAACCGCCGCCGCTTGGATACCCGCACTCAGCTATTTTCTCTACAGTTCTACGGGTGAGTCCTCCAATAATTATTCCAGTTAACCAAGAAATTTTACAGATGGATGCATCACTAATTATTGTTAATTACTTTTTCACCCGGTTGACAGGTCCTTTTGCTGGAGCACTCGCCACAAAATACTCGCATCGCTCTGTCACCATCGTTGGAGGCTTGTTGGCGTCAGTGGGTCTTATGCTCAGCTATTTTGCCACGTCCATTTCATATCTATATGTGAGGTAAGTGGTGGACATATTCTGTAAAATAATGGATAAACCATGGCCATTACGCTGAAATGAATGTGATGAACTATGACAAGAGTCTTGTCGTCACAAGACTGTTTTTAGCTTGTATTGTATTCCCATTGTGGACAAGATTATACCTTATTCTAGTCAACATTAGCATTACAAATATTTTTCCAGTTTAATGTTTACATGACCATATAATGGATAAGCCCGACGTTTGAACAAGGGAATGCCTGTCACGTCAGGCATGTCAGAAGTAGGAGCATTATTTTAGGGTTGTTTCAAAAGTGCAACTTCGAGATACACACCACATTTAGGCATACTTTATATTTGACGTAGGATAAAGTGAAGTGAGTGATACGAGGTAAATGCAGTGAGGCGTGGAGAAAGTAGAAGAACTCCATATACGACACGGAGAGAAAGTAATCGAATCGGAAATATGGTAAACATGCCAAATAAGGATTTTGCAAGGCATGGGTCGAAACTAGAAATTCATGAATAAATAAGAAAATCTCACAAAATCTGCCAACAACGGGTGATTGAAAGGTGTTGGCCTTCGATAAGTTCGTCGCCCTTCCACGAACTTTCTCCGTTACCAAGTTTTTGGGTGTAGACAACAAGAACTGTATGACCTCTTTGTCCTTCACTACATAAACAGCTTTATAATGTGCATATTATTCATCACATAAGTCAAATTGTGTGTGATAATTACATATAATTCTCAGTTACTCTTTAAAATGCAAACCACCAATATTGAGGAAATCCCACTAATTCTGAAGTAGAGCTTTGTTTATCTAAATGAGCAATTCATATTCCATTCAATCGTGTAAGCAATGTGATACCCCTGTAAAATTCCTTCAAAGCTCAAAATTCTTTACCCACCTTCAATCGCGTTACAACTTTTGCGGATTCAATTCATTTTTAATGCTTGTCTCACCTTACATTCCTTCCACACCGATGACAAATAATGGTGGAGAACCATTCTGATATTTTACAACGGTTGAAAAAGTTTGGCAAACACAAAATACAAACAAAACGAGGACTCGATACCATTCAATCGCGTTTTACAGTACATTTGCTCTAAAATTGTTTGCCACATAGTTGGGAACTTCGACCAAGCATTCGTAGCCGGTAGGCATGCATGCCAATAGGAAGTGAAGAAATTCGCTCAAACTATTTAATGGCTTGTGCAAAATAAAATAATGCGCAACATTTCGCACACTTTGAGGTATCCTAGATTTGCAACATGCACCTTTCCACAAAGTTTTTGCATGTTTGGCACCAGAAAATGAATGTATTGCACCCCACCAGTGTTTTATCGATCTACTTGAAATGACATGGTCAAATTTTGATTTCTTTGTATCCATTTCCTTCCTTGTAGTTACGGGATAATTGGTGGACTCGGAGCAGGTTTGGCATACCCAGTTGGAGTGTTTATGGTTGGACAATACTTTGAGAAAAGAAGAGGACTCGCTAATGGACTCTGTACTTCAGGATCCGCACTTGGTTCCGTTCTAATCCCACCATTGTTACGTGTCCTTCTCAGCGAGTATGGATATAGGTAAGTGACATGTTGTCTACTCACGCCAATGTTGCATCGACCCGTCATATTCAGTGAATGATAATTTTCTACAACATTTTTCCACAGAGGAGCCATCCTCATAATGGGCGCAATCCTGCTAAATGTCTAGGAGTGTTTATGGTTGGACAATACTTTGAGAAAAGAAGAGGACTCGCTAATGGACTCTGTACTTCAGGATCCGCACTTGGGTCCGTTTTAATTCCACCATTATTGCGTGTCCTTCTCAGCGAGTATGGATATAGGTAAGTGACATTGTTGTCTACTCACGCCAATGTTGCATCGACCCGTCAAATTCAGTGAATGATAATTTTCTACAACATTTTTCCACAGAGGAGCCATCCTCATAATGGGCGCAATCCTGCTAAATGTCTGCATCGGAGCAATGTTTTATGAACCTGTGAGCAAGCACATGAAACGCGTCCTAGTTCCCAGGGATAAGTCTGTAGTTATCAAATCCCCGGAAAAAGAAGAAATTGACCGCCTCGGTCTGGAGGAGGCTCACACCCAATGTCCAGCACTACAGCCATCATTTCCTCAACGACAGGTAACGCTTAGATCTTACGAATCATGTCGAAATTCCAAACATTACTAATTTCTCTTTCTCCAGGTGACAAACCCAATCCCTAGTAAAACGGTGCAGGCTCCGATCCGAGAAATAGCAGCCTCAATGCCAATCGCCATCCCAATGCCGCAACTAATGAGAATCACAGACTTCCGGGATGTTGGGATCAGCCGTCGAGGCTCCAATAGTGGGAGGAAAGCCACCTTTCAAATTGGACATGTAATCTTGATTAAGTCATATTTAAATCAATACCAAACTAAAATTGTGTTCATTACCTGTGTACCTCTCCAGGAGGATGACAGTTGGTCCTACCAATCCAACGAGATTGCCAGCCCCCTAGCCGCCCGTCTTGTGAAAGAAGCCGACCCCAACTCCTCCGGAACGGTCAGCAGTCCGAATCGCTGGTCATTTTACAACCCCACAGGAGGAATTCGTATCCGTGGCCATCTCCCCGGAATTACACGTGACCCCTCCAACCCCGAATTAGAAACATTAATCCACTCCAACAGCAGTGGCGCCCTGACCAACACCAACGTCGCTCTCAATCCCACCGGAGTACCATCCACTTCCCTAAGTCTCTCCGTCGTGGGCACAAGTCGCGGTCAGAGTCGCCTGAATCTCACCGCCATTCCGGAAGATGACGACAACGACACAAACTCCGAAGGTCACAGTCAAACCGTGGACTGGACCTATTACAGCGCCCTCCCACCCGCCAAGCAACGCCTTCTCCGTCTATCCGTCGGTGGGACTCAGAGTCCTGTTGGCTCTGCCATCGTTAACACCCACAGCGCCCACCCCTCCTCCGGCGCCTTGGTAAATCAATCCCACGGACTTCCTAGAACCCTCTCCGTCGCATCCAACGTCTCCACCTCGTCCTTCCACTACATGAGCACAATCCATCATGGCAGCCTCCTGACAGCCATGCAATTTGACAAACATATCCCCGAATTTGCTTCAACTCTCACCCTAAAATCCGTGCGATACTCCTGCTGCCCACGTCTCTCCACAGTGCAAGGATTCCTACGAAAACTCACTTGTGGCCTTTGGCCGTCCAAATCCAACTCCGAACAGGAACGAGACGAACATGACTGCAGAACCGAGATTATGACCAATTTCCACCCCGAAACGGGAGCCCAACTCAAAACAAAATCCAGTAAAACCGAGAAACTCAAAAAATTCATCGACTTTTCTCTCCTCAAGGATGGAATGTACTTGATCATGCTGATGTCAAATTCCACCACGGCCGTGGGTTACACAAATTTCATTGTTTTACTGCCCTCCTACGCCTTGGCCATGGGTTTTGACATGTCTCAAGCAGCCACACTCCTATCCATCGTGGCAGCTCTGGATTTTGTGGGGCGGATTGGTGGGGCTGCACTGAGTGACCTACAATTCATATCCCGACGATGGTATTATATTGTGGGACTGTTCTTCTCGGGTGTGGCGTTATCCCTGTTACCATTCGCCAGAACATATTCCTCTCTTGCGACGATGTGTGCTTGTTTTGGACTAGCATCCGGGACTTATATCGGAGTCACTGCGGTCATTTTGGCGGATCAATTGGGTGCGGAGAAGCTCGGATCCTCCTACGGGATTAGTTTATTTCTTAACGGACTCCTCCAACTGATTGGTCCACCCATTTGTGGGGCTTTGTATCAAAGTACGGGGAAATTGGAACCAATTTTTACAGGGTTAGGCATTACGCTTATCATCGGCGCCTTGATGTGGATATTTGCTCCATTTATTGAGAGAAGGAGACGGAAGAAGGAAGAAAAGCTGGCGTTTTTAAGAATGTGTCCCACCATTGGAGAGGGAGAGAGTAAGAGTTCTACTCAAATCGTACAAAATGCTAATGTCCCTATGAATAGGTCGGAAACTAGTTTAGTTTAAGTGTCCATTTCCATTGTTTAAGTTGTATTAAATGGGTTAAGTCGTAGAATTCTGAGTAAAAATACAACCAAGTTCTAGAGAGACTTTAAGCAAGGCTGAGCCCTGCCCAAGATTTTATACATTTCTCAATATGCAGATATGCCATGAATGAAATTAGTGAATGAATATTAAGTAGAAGTTTAGTCAATCTTATTTATTGATATGGTCAATTGTTGCCAGACTAGATTTAGCATGAATCAATTAATTGGGTGAATGCAATTTATGTCGAGTCGGGACTGTGATAACTCTGTGATAAATCACACTCCCACTATCAAACGTCGATTATCAATGTTCTTAGTAATTTATGAGGACAATTGCAAATTTGTCTCCGGGTTTTCCGAAGAGTTTATCGGTTTTGCAAAATCTTTACCGGTGAATTGAGATCTGTTATACTTCGCAACTGTATCATTTTCAAGTAGGTTCCTTAAGTAAGTGACTTTAGTACAATACTATGGACTAAATGATTAAGAATTCCATGGAATGAAAATGTTTTTATATCTACGTCCTAGTCCAGAATTTAGCAAGTTCCTCGTTTTCTTAGCAAAAAAAGATTTGCAATCATAATGATTGAGTCATTGAAGTGTAATGAATTACAGGAAAGGTAGTCAAAGGAGGTTGGCATGAAATATTTAAGATTAACAGAGTTGGAAACAATGATGAAAAATGATCTTCCATTAATTTTAATTAGTAATCCTCAGTCTTACTCCAGTGATACGGTACGACTAATTGTCTCTCATCATTCAGCAATGAGTTTACCCTTTAAAATAGCGTGTTAATCGTAAAAATGTTGATTTACTCTACTGAAATGTATTATGTAACGCCATGTACAACATTATCTTATTTCTTATCCAAGTCAAAGTGTCCAAGAGTCACTCTTGAAGAGTGGTCGATAAGTAGGAATACGATTGCAATTGTTTTNGTAAAAATGTTGATTTACTCTACTGAAATGTATTATGTAACGCCATGTACAACATTATCTTATTTCTTATCCAAGTCAAAGTGTCCAAGAGTCACTCTTGAAGAGTGGTCGATAAGTAGGAATACGATTGCAATTGTTTTACTTATGCTAGATTTATCCCGTTACAAAGATACTATGTGAGCGGAGGATAAGTGTAAATGCATGTAGTTGGATTTATGGCTTAGAAGAATAAAGTATCTTATATTATTAATTTATGCGTGCGAGTCAATTTTTTTACAATTTACAGACTTGTCCATTCATACCTTTTTGCAGCATTGAGAAGAATTAAGGTAGCTTTAATTTGCTTGGATGATCCATCAGAAATGAAAAATGTTCGTAAAATAATGTGCATGACACTAAGTTGAATTTATGACATTATTATTTTATTCCTCTTACACACGGCCGCAGCTCATTCAATTTATAAATTTTAAATAGAGCATGATTACAGATTTAAATTTTTAGCAGTTACAATTAACGAAGAATCTGAATTCCAGACGAATTTCGCGAATTCTCAATAGTACTCCAAAATATAGATTCCTTTAACAAGGTTAGGATTACAATTTATACGACTTACTTTTTATACCCCCATTCACTACCATATACTTACTTGATATATACGCCAATAACCAATTTTGATACATAGTTGAACAATCTAATCGGTTGAGATTTTAAATTGAGCTTTACTCAGATGCATTTTCTAACCCTAAACTTTCTAAATTCTGACAAAATACTCTTCCTAAAAAATAGACGACAATTTCATTCCTATACTGAGAAGTCCTTAATCGACATATCTAAGCCAGGTACATTTTTCACCAGGTACAATGTATAACTAGCCCTTCAAATCCATCAGTGCCTTATTCCATCCCGGGTTCCACTGTGGGAGCCAATCCGAATATTAGGGTCAAGATCACGAATGCTCTCATCCGCCCTTCCTTTAGACGAAGACCCCTTTCGACGTCCTCCACGACCCTTGCCCTTCCCTCGACGGCCATTTATGCAATTCGCTTCTCCAAATACGGGCTGCAACAGAAATTGCAAATACATAAATTTGAATAACCAGTGCAATGTTGTTCCTCACCTTCTTACAGCCACTTGACCCAGATTTGGAAGCAGCAGCCGGACCTGGCAAAATATGAGCAAGTTTGACACCTCCAGAGTCCTCACCCCCATCAAAATCTTCTCGCTCCACGATAAAATCAATCTCCAACGTTTGTCGCCTTCCCTGTTGCAAATTTGAGTTGTGACCGTTTTGTCCATCCTTCGAATACGGCTCCTTTTGTTTTTTAGGAAGACCCAAAGCCAATAAAGCAACCAGGAAGGGTAAAAATGGTGACTGTCTCTCTTTCCTAGTCTAGTAAGTAGTCATGCAAATTTTGCATTGCAAAAATTTTGCAGCAAAACCAATCCTCAACATCTTAGCATGCTATTATGACATGGATTGGTTTGAAGGAATGCCAAAATTTCCAAAAAAATTTACCTCATTTGCACTACCCACAGTTTCATCAGCTCGCTCTGGACCACCCGGGATTGGAGCTGGGAGCGGTGTTTCCGTCGTTGTCGTCGTTGTCGAAGGACAGAATGTAAGAAGCTTCAAAATGGTGCATGAATTTTTGCAGCAAGCTTCCACCACATTTTCATTCCTGGATGAAAACGAAGGATATTCGGACTGGGGGTGGAGTTTATCGGGAGAAAATCCTCTTCCCCTTGGACCATAATTTGCAATGATTCCAGCCTTATTTGGACACAGCGACTGTAGCGAGGAGAGCAGATAAGTTTGGCAGCGGTGACGAAATTTCTCCGGAATTTGGAAGGGTGGGTGGTTTGAAGTTTCTTCGTCACCGGAATAATCTGGACCTTGACCTTGATCGTAGCCCAGGTCATCGTCTTCCGGGGTTACAGGGTTGCTTAAGGTAAGAACGGACGCTGCAGCTACACCCAGCATTAGAAGGAGGGCACGACAGGGTCCCATTGTCTAAATTAGAGTCCTTGTCAACTGGAGGACTTGTTCGAAAGGAATAAATCGCTTGACTTATCCAGTTTTGGGACATTTTCGTCTTTTTATTCCAATTTTTCTGCCTACGCGATTAGCAATTATTTTGGGATGTGTTATACAAAGATTACTGCAGTTTGATCCAATTATTTTAAAGCGATGACTTTGACTAAGAATATCTTACTAATTTTTTATCTGCACTTCAGTCATTAATTCGTAATAGATTCTTTGATGTGGTTTATATTCGGCGTGATTCTGATTAAAACAATTTTATTTTTGGGTAATAATTTCAGGTATTAAAAAAACTTAATGATATTAAGTGGATTGCAATTGTTGCTTCTCCATTTGCAGGTGATTATATACACACACATTGAATAATGCAATTGCAAAAAAAATTGCAAAAAGAAATTCGTAATTGAGCCATTTCACGGATAAAAATAAATGATTTCCTTTATTTGACAGCAATTTGCATCTCCTCCGTTTGATGTTTATTTCAGTATTTGCACAAGGCTTGCATAGATCTGCATTTCTATGCAAATGCATGTTATGCATTCCTTGGCCAATTTTATAAATAAAAGAGATAATTTGTGCATGCTTAAATATCTCGTGAAAGTTATTATTAA
>JAAXNX010000381.1:0-31328 GCA_036491905.1 Folsomia manolachei
CGACGACTTTCTCTTCGGGAATCACCACCTTTTCTTCGGGAATCACAGCCGCTTTTTCTTCATTGATCACGACGACTTTCTCTTCGGGGATCACCACCTTTTCTTCGGGAATCAAAACCGCTTTTTCTTCGTTGATCACGACGACTTTCTCTTCGAGAATCACAGCCGCTTTTTCTTCGTTGATCACGACGACTTTCTCTTCGGGGATCACCACCTTTTCTTCGGGAATCAAAACCGCTTTTTCTTCGTTGATCACGACGACTTTCTCTTCAGGGATCACCACCTTTTCTTCGGGAATCACAGCCGCTTTTTCTTCGTTGATCACGACGACTTTCTCTTCAGGGATCACCATCATTCTTTCTTCTTCTGAAACAATTAAGTTGGGCTGAATAAGAGCCATATCCTTTGCTTCGATGTCCAAGGTGACTTTCACATCCTGGTCAGGTGAATCGAACCAAATTTTGCTGTCCATCCCATCCTCTCCGAATTCCTCCACATAGTCAAGATAACTCAATTCCTTTATGGCAGTAACCAATTCCAAAAACAAAGGTTCATAAATCGTGACCGCTGTGTAGCCGGATTTGTACTTCAACCCATTTCGGTTGAACTCATCGTAGGTCATCTAAAAAGAAGGATATAAAAGATAGCATAAATAATCTAATCCATTATCAACTGACAGCGGCAGTCATTAATGACAGGATGTCAATTAAGTCCACAAATTATATTTCTATGAAACTCACCCAGTTCAAATTATGCGGCGACCAATTTGGGTCGAGTTCAATGTCGACATCTGGATTGGGCGACAAGATTCGGCTTTTCTTACTCTCTTTGACCTCCTCCCTTGAATGGTGATCAAAGTCAAAATTATAAAGTTATACTCACTCACATTTGCCATTTTTACAGAGGAATTGAATAAAAGGCAATAATATTATAACAATGATAAGACTCAACAATTGAAAGTTCATCCGGTTGTTCTCTCAAAAAGTTTAGCCAAATTTCCAAACCCAACAATTCAACTTACCAACTTAGTTCGGACATCCTGACCAGTTTCTTCTTTTTCAAGGTCCCACACACTTTACCCTCACTTAAATAAACTCCCAATTGACACTGGATTATTTAACAATTATTGTTAAACATGAAGCAATTCTTGGTAAAATTATTCCATCATCGGTCGGTAGTAGGTAGGGTAGACGTGTCAAGATGGCTCTGTCATACCCATTTTATTTTTTTGTCCGATTTCCTCCGTCTCATTTTGATCCTCGTCTCAATTTAGCTGATTCTGTCTTATTTAGCATTTTTGTCGTAAACTTGAAACAAATGATTTTTTTTCTTTCACTTAATAAGTGACACTTATCCATTTTAAATAATACGATTTTGACATATAAATCCCTCAATGATCAGTCATGTATGTGCCTGGAAGAGAATATTTAAGCATGATAAACTAATCTGATAAGTTTGGAGAAATTTACAACTTAAAGTAACAGATAAATTGATGTTAAACTGTGATTGTGGTGATATATTTGTCACTGGCTTCTGACATGACAGAGCCTTTAGAAATATATTTTTGTTTTGTGCATGGGTTCCGGGAGATAGTCCGAAATTCTATCCGTTTTCAAGATTCAGTTGTTGGCACACATTCGGTGAATCACTCCATTTGGTGCATGAAATGTAGGTAGTCATCCCAAGTACGATTTCTAGGTATTTGGTCCCTGATCAATTACCAGGGGCCAAATTTAACTTAGTACCTTGATCCGGTTGCAATTTGTGTGCCTTTACCTTACCAAAATACTCGTAATAAATATTCTATTTCTTTAATTAAAATGCTTCAAAATCTCAAGGTGGCACATAAAAGATGAGAAATTGTTCATCCAGGGATGGATTCACCTCTCTCTAACGGCGACAATAACCAGCCTTGGGATTATGGTATTGTGGGCATTCCTACACAACAGGCTGACGAAGAAGGTCCTGCTCTGAATTGTCATAATAAGTGCGTGGTATCAATAGCTAATTAATATTTCAGGACAAGGATCATCACCGCCACCACTCTCGTCATCATGACCATAGAATAATTCCATTCAGCAAATTGTTGCTAGTCCTAGGCTTGACCTCTCTGATACTCTTGTCGATACTGATAGCTGCCAATTTTGTCGTTATGCCGTGGTTTACTACATTTTTTATTGGAACGCCACATTATGTTGGTGGAATTGCTAGTTTCACTGCATTGGCCTTGTATTTGATAACATGCTTCATAATATTATTCAGCTCTTGGTTATCCAAACGATGCTGCAGAGAAAATGACTGGTATGATTATGGTCCTTACGGGCTGTCGGAGGAGCAAAGACAGAAAAATCTAAGGGTCGCGAAATCCCTCCAGGTTCTTGTTGTTACAAGAAGATTAGGAATAGGGTCCGCCGCTACTTGCAGCCGTTATTGCATCACAGGAGTGAGAGAATAGGATACTTCAGTAAAATAATTATGTTAGGATTATTGTTTTTTATATCCGGATTCAAAAAAATTCTAATTCGCCATAATTCAATTTGTACTTATGTATGCAACTAAACTTTATCAAAAAACAAGTCGTGCTCATGCTCAAACATGTACTTTGCCTTCATTCTTTGTAATTAATTTGTGCAGTTTGTGCAGATCTGAATCAACATCATTGTGACCGTAGAATTGCAGGATATTTAGGCGTGTCCCATTTTTGCTTCGATGTAGCATCAAGTCTCAAATTCGTAATGTAACAAAATCTTGCAATTATGTGGATGCGGAGTTTTCCACACTTTCCGTGCCGCATGAATTTATCTCAACTCATGAACGCAATGTACCGTCGGTGGGTGGTTAGTTCGTCAATAAAGAAAAGGACATTGCTGTACGATCTGAGAATTACACGGTGAAGTCTATCTCAATCAACAGCGGACTAAACTGATTGGGTAGGGCACCTTTCCCAACAACCCCTAGTAAGGTAGCGAGTACCACCCTTGCGGAATTTTGAAAGTGTTTTGATTCATTATCATTATGACATTATGAATTGATGTATACACAACAGTTACACAAGTCTCATTGAATATGAATGATTATTCCAAACAATATAATCCTAAAACTAACATTTACTGTCAAACAGTTCCATTGCCACAGCAGACATCTAAATGGCAGAATCTCGATGCCTTTTTAAATAGATCCATCTTATACAAGTAGGAGGATTAAAAATCAACCACCCTTCGTTGCACATTTCTACATATAAAAATTTGAACATCTTTTTGTCTGTGGTTTTTATTTTAAAGTTTGCAGCTACTTGCTGCCTTTTATCTCTTAATCTCGATTCGATTTTGATTAGATGTGATAATCTGATCTTTACAAACTTGTGTGAAGATTTGTAAATGTGATGTTGTTTGTATGAATTGCCAAATGCTAATGATAACCCACTTTGAGTCATATTTCATGATGAATAATACGCTCCTTAATTCATCAAAACCTAAACGGTTCATATTTTTGAAAAATAAATGGTCAGCTGAAAAATCGACAGCAGTCAGCACACCCTTTGTGCTTAATTAGTAAGTTGCCGACCATTTGCAATGTCACGCTATACTGTAATCATTTATACTGTTTGTTGGTAGTTATTTGTACTAATTATTACCATAAAACGTGGAATGGATCTATTCACTTTACAGCCTTGACTTTTTCCGGCCTTTTCAAATAAAAAAGTAATGCTTACAATTTTAATCTTTAATAATATTCTCCTTCTCCAACTGTTCGCCTTATGTCCATCGTGGATAATTTGATGTTTTACTTTCAGGTCAAGTTCTACCAATCTCAGTTGACTATATGCATCCTTTGTGTCTCAAAACCTTAACGGGATACTAAACGATTTACTACGTTTTGTAACAGCGATTGACAAAAAAATGTTATTCGTATTCTGTAATTTAAATCCATTATGAAAGAACTGCATGCAAAATATAAAAAAAGGTAAACGCTTTGTCAGCCGTGAAATATTTTCATATTTAAAAAAAGCTCAACCTTAGTTTACGTGGGAATATTATTGTCCTATATAACCATTATTATTTCAACTACTCCTTAGGATTAGACGCTAGAATTTCAATTCATGACCTAGAAACTCTCAGTAAGCAAAGCCAATTAAATATGCTGCAGTAACGCTTAACGCTTTTATTTGGTCAAGTAAATTTAGCTATCCAATGCCATGCAGTCACCCATTATTTGTATGATGTGGACCACACAAATAAAATAGTTTGGAAAATTAAACTTGCTTGTTTCGAAAAATTTGTTGATACACTATTTAGTTTGATACGCAAAGAGGTTTAAAATCAAGAATTGAGGTAACTCTATAACTGTCTAAATTAAAGTTTACATGAAAAAGGGCAAAGCGGAAGGATGATGATTTGCATACAAATTAAAGACTGTGCTTAGCTGCTGCTGCGGTTTGGCCAGTGGTTTAGTATTAAATAAATTAACAGAAAGTAAAGCACTCGACTCGAATAAACCTTTTTTGGTAGTACATTTATTAATTTTGCCCCAATTTTGCTCTGTCTCATCAAATAATGAACCACACACCAACTGAACATGAAAAGCGTTTTTTTACCGGTCTTGGTTTCGGTTGCGGAACTGGCAATGAGAGTGAAGAATTACTTGTTTTTTTAAAATTAGAAATGAAATACCAACACGCAATAGTTTTAAGTGGTGCATTACTAAATTCTAGATTAGGGATCCGAAGCGGAACCAGATTTAATTTCCAACATTAATGTGACATGGTTTCTGTTGACTAAGGTCCGAAGATACACAAGTCGTCATTTACGAAATCCTCCCTTAAGTATTATTTAAGTGACTGCATTTCTCGTCTTATTACTTTAAGAAACTAAAAATGGCGCAAGAAAGTGTGCATATCTTATCAATCATATTTCAGCTCGCCGGCTAAAATTCTTTGGCCGAAAATATAAATAATCAAAGTAGCATAAAATGTTAAATTCAGTAATATTTTATAGTAATCTGACTTTCGGTTTTGATGTGGTTCATCAATCACCCATCTGCTAGGAGGAATAGATTTAAATGTAAATTAAATTAACAAATAAATTGACCAGCAACTGTTAAAGGAAGCGTGGATGGTGCTTCATATTTATGTTTTAGAATAAAAGTGGTTGAGATGCCAGGTGTTGGCATTAAAGTAAAATTAGCATTGTATCAATTTGTCAGTGACATGAAATATGAAAAGTAAAAAGAGTGACGGCATGCATTGAAGCCAACTTTTTAAAATGATATGAAGAAAAATTAAAAGTTTAAAAATACGTTGGTGCCTGTAGGCAGTATGCCAGATGGTCACTATAATTTTCTGAGTAGATATTGAAAATTGCTAAAATAAAATAGCATGAAATAAATCACATAAATGTTGACAGAGTTGAAATATGAATACTTATTTCAAGTACTCAAGTAGAGTACACAAGACTACACATACTTGCTTTGGTGTAATACAACATTCTCCAGTCATTGTCGAGAAGTGTTTTTTGCCACTTGTACCAATTCACCTATGCCCAAGTATTATTTCCGTTTTTGTTGTATTGATAAGAACCATTATGGACTAGTTCATTTATGAAATGCGGTGTAATATTATGCATGAATATTGGCAACCGAGAAAAAAGAAAATCACGGTAACAATCTTCGTAGTACTTCCGTGGATCTTACAAACACAACAAAAAGACATAACATGGACGCAAGTATAATTGTAGAAGTTTAGATTTTATCTGTACTTAGTTTAATACACAAAACTGTTTAAGTCTGCATTGACGCTTTACAGATTTAAATTCGCATGCGGTTTCCGCGTTCGGCGTACTCTGCAGCGATCGCAGATTGAAAAATCGCAATTTGCAAACTGTAGGCGATATCATCTTTAAATTTCAAGTGTTAAATTGATAGGATATGCTTTACCGCAAGTTTTGGAGAGAAGAATTTTGGCATTCTTCAATGTTTTGGTTGCATCGATGGAATAAGTCATTTTTCATAGAAAATAAACTAACAATTTGAACCAGGTGCATTCTGATCTTGTTCATGCGGTCAAATCTGTCAAAACTTTCATTCCCACAAAAATGACGTCTTTCATACGGCCTCGCGAAAACTTCAATTGGTATTATAATAAGGTTATTAATTAAATTTTAATTAATGCATGTCACTCATTTGCAGTTCGTTTTGCTGCGTGATGTGATAATAAAGTCTAACTCTTTAAAAAACAAGAAAATTCATCCATTTTCTGTTTGATGAATGAACGCATTCCTCGTCCCACAATTTTCTTCTTTGCAAAATGTAACCCTTCCACGTTTCTTTTTCCATTGTCAAAAAGGAATTAATTTTGAATGAAATCATAATAAAATTATTGTTACTGTAATAATATTAAATAGTGCATCCCATCCCAGACTCCAACTGTGATTTTGAAGTGCCAAAAAGAATTCCCTTTTGTTTCAACTGTACCACGCATCATTGGGGTCTACAGAAGTCCACCTACAAAGTTCTAACTACTCTGAATTATTGAGTGCACATTATTTCGCTTTTTGACGAAATTATGTATCTCAATTATTAAACAGTTGGAAGACGGAAGTACATAGTGGCTCCCATCGACTCCATAGAATGAAATAATATGCTTTCTGCAAATATTTCGCACTTCTGAAAACCAGCGTGAAACTTATGAAACTTTTTTTGAGCTAGTAGTTACATCTTCATTTTATGCACTACATGTCCTTTCAAAATTTTAAAAATTAGAACAATTCTTTTATTGTTGCTGCATACGACTTGAAGTTATTTGCTTAGCAAGGATTGCAACGTTTGCGTTCATTTAATTTTGCTTTCCGTAAAAAGTTTCTCCTTGGAGTACAATAGAGCACAAGTCCCTCATAATACCTAGGTATTCTTAACTTTGTGTAAACAATGCAAAAATATGGTGACATGATTTGCACGCACTGCTTAAAAAGACGATGAGCAGGATGAGAACTTTAAGTGAAGTGTGTAATGAATTACGATGATGGGATTCGTGAATTCCATTATAAATGTTGGGCCAAAATCTCTCAAAAGTGCATAAAAATAGTGCAGATAAATGTGCACTCTGAAGTCTCGACTCATTAAATTATGTAAAATGAAATGTAAAATGAATTACATCCCTTTTATTCTAAGAAAAACACATTTTTTTCAGTCATGGTGCAAAAACTCGACAAAATTTAGAATCATGCATTAAAGTGAGTTAAGCAACATCAAATGTAATCGTAGAATTTATACGATTTAAGCAGTAGCTTAGTTTACTTAAGTGAATGAATTTTACGCATACTTTGAAAATTTGACTTTATGAGAGATCATTGAGATGAGGGCTAATATTTTTTTGGTATTGCACAAGTTGAACAAAAGTGACCCATTTTAACAATTAAAGCATGAATTGTTGCACAAAATATTTTTAAAAGGATGAAAATTAAATTTTTACGACAGTTACATCCACGCGATATACATGTCGTGTTTTTACTGGAGGCGTTTGAATTTGCTGAGAAGAATTTCGTAAAATTAAAATCAGATATGGTTTTTGTACGTGTATTTTAATTGCAAGAATAAAATAATATTAAAAGATTAGTCTGTGATGTTAGATTTAGATTATTTAGCTTGGATGAAGCATACTGTACCAGATGATTAGGAATGGTATTTAGGGTTCCACACCCAACTGAACTAATTCAAAGTCGACTAATGAACAGTATTTGCACTCATCGTGAGTTTCACGACCAAGCCAATTTGTTTTATCTAACAAAGCAAATTCACGATTGGGTCCATTGTCTTTAACAAAGAGAATGCTGAATTTAGTTATTGATTGCGATTCATAACTAACAACAGCGATACACGCCAGCAATTAAATCGTATACTTTTCCATTCATTCATAATTTCTTCGTGAAATTAACTTCCAGTTACAAATTAAATCATTACTAACAATGTACTCCTCAGTCGTGTATAGTGTTCCACGAATGACAGCCCTCAAAAAGTATAAAACTTGGACTTGGGTGTGTCCTTTACTGATCTTGACTTAAGCTGACTTGACTAATCGACAATTCAGTAATTTGTTGCCTGAGCCTCCAGCTTAAGCACAAGAAAGACAATGCAATGAAATACAGTCATTGGAATGGTTGAATGACGGATTAGCATATTCAAACCAAAACAATGTGGCAATTGTATTTTTGATACTTTGTTCATTTTACGCATGTTTTACAGTCATTTACAATTTTTCTATGTAAAACAACATCAATAAAGTTGGTCATGTTTTAGTACAAATTCTGAACTTGATTTCGGCAATCCTTAGATTTCATTTTTGCTATAAATTTATCACTGTCAAGTTTGATATTATCAAAAGGAAGTTGCAAAATCAATCAAATTCACAGCCTAATGTTGTAAAGAGTAAATAATAGTATACAATTGATGTGATGCATGACAAAGTAATGCGGTAAAATTCCCGAAATTGGCTTAATTTTGGGTTGCAGGCATATTTTGCTTTACATAAGCATTCTGTAGAACAAAGAAATCATGGCATGGAAGAAATTTACCTAAATACTTTTGAGACTTTAATCTGTCCTGAAAGGATAGCATCACATTAACACAAAATAATGGAAGTAAACGATAAGTTCACGCCACGCCTTGGTTCAAAACACTGCCATTTAAAAGCGCCTAGCAAAAAAAAAAGAACTGCCATCACTGCATTGAACCAAGTTGTGGTAACTGAGACTAAAATTAGTTAACATTGACTGTGATAGCTCATGGAGTAATCCAATCAAATTAGGCAAAGCAATATCCAATATTGAGACCATGGATAATTCAAAACGTTGTCTCACCCTGTCGAACCCATTTCCTCCTCCAGCATTGTTGGATGAATGATGTTTAAGATGGCAACTGTGCACTGAATGATGGTGATGTCTCGAGTGCGAATCCATGATTAATTGATTGATTTCGTGTCAGTATTATTACCCCTCGCGGATGAGTTGTTGAGTGACACTTTTTTAAAATCCTATTTCTGTAACATATCGTATCACAATACGTAAAAACATTTAATGCAGGACGCACATCACTAAATCAATGCAAATTATTTTGTTATGTATGCAAAAAATATCACAGTTAAATTAACAGATAAACTGGTCCTCAAGGTCCACGAAGCATTGGAGCTCTCGATATACCACAAAATTTAAAGTTTTTGAAATGTTCTCAACAATTCCATTTATTTTGACTTGCCACATTGTAAATTATTTCAAAAAGAAAACTGCAGGAATGCTACAACTTGCTTAGTTCATATCTTGAATATTGACAAGTTTCAAAAGTTCCAATTTTGTTTGTCACGAAATGCCACAAATAGAGAACCGAGTTCAAGAGCAGACTGAGACAATGTTATAAAATAAAAAAGTTGTAAAAAGTAGGAAAGGAAGAAGTGGAAGTGTCCACGGATGAGGACGGATGATAACTGCATGAGAATTAGACAGAAACTAGAGTAAGTCATGAGGCTAACAATCGCCTTCGTTCGACGTCTTCCAAGTGTTAAAACGACGAAAAAGAAAAGGAATGAAAAGAAGGAGGTATTTTAGCCAAACAAATCCTCTGTGCATACTACTTTAGTAGATTGCCACTGTGTTGTATTCTAAAGAAAACATACACATCAGTCACTAAGTAGCTTGAGGTAAGATTCAAATGTACAAACGACGGCATAACATTAAATTGAAAGAGTTTCTCACACCACGTAAGTTACGCTACAAGCACCATACCTATAATATTAAAATGAGTTCGCCTGACAAGTAAAGTAAATGATGGGAAAATGCGATAATATGCAACAATGCACCAAGACAGCTTTGCATATGAGATAATTCAGTATGGAATTTGATCAGCGAATATTTGAAAACATTTTGTATTTTCCGACTGATTTTAAATAGGAGTGATCCGCAAGCCACTTAAAATTTGATACAGAAGCTGAACCATTATGTTGTAAACGGATTTTTCGTCTCCAATCAAATTGTGAAAATCCTAAATTTTGGATTTCTCTTTGATGCAGATGCTTATTGCATAAACCACAAATCAAAACCATACCGCACACGTCTAATCAATATTTGCACATGGTTCATACTTATCTATTTGGCATTTACTGCCCTGATTGAATATATGTATATCGAAAAACTGCATAATTGCTACCTCTGCCAAGGTGTGAGCAAAGTTGATATTTCAGCAAATTAATTGTCTTTATTGATTCAGGTGAAAGCCCGAGTATGACGATACACTTTTTTCAAGAGGTTGTCAATTTGAAGGTCACTTTATTATAAACCGAATGAAAGTTGGAATGTTCTCCATCTGTTTCAATATTGTCCAAAATGGCGAAGCGTTGACGTCAAGGGGAATTATATGCAAAGTCAAGCAGGTATAAAACCAGAGTTCAAGTTCATAGAATCAATCAGCATCGCAAACTAAAATTGTCAGAACTTGAAAAAGTTTTAGCAATCCCTAAAAATACCTGAAATGGCTCGTGCAGTAATTATAACTTTGGCGGTGTTCGTCGCTCTTGTTGGCGTCGCTATTGCTGTCATTCCCAAAGAAAGGATGTACGTCGCAATCCCAATTCCAGGTATGTACTTATCTACCATGAGTAATTTGGATTGGCTCAAGGAATTAAATGGTATACTGATTTGATTTGCCAATTAATTTATCTAGCTCCAGCAGCAGCAGCAACGCCAGCCGCGACACCACCAGCGACAAATACTACCAGCAACACGACAACGACCAACAGCACGACGGCAGCCCCTGCTGGTGCCACCCTCAACATCATTCCCCTCGGCCAGGTACGTTTAGGGCACCGTTCCACAACTCTGGATTTGGAAGATCGCAGTTTTTGAAACTATGAAATATTTGTTGAAATCTTATTCTCTTTGCAGCTTCTGGGATATTTATGCGTTGCATTCTTTGGAGCACTGACACCAAATGCTTTGAATATTGTTCCAATTGGTGCTTGGATTGGTTATATTCTTCAATCCATCTTCGGAACCGGGTTGACTCCTACCGGATAAATGGCTGGAAGATGCTCGATCCAATTCAGCAATCTACCATCTGCGATGCTGACCATCACTTTATCATCTTTATTTTAATTTTGCTACAAGGGTTGATTAATAAAATTTTGCAATCAATTTCATCTTATTTTATTCAACATTTACATTTGTATTTCATTACAAATTTTCCTAATTAAAATTGAAAATGAAATGGACAGTAGTGGAAGTACAGCAAAGAAATGTCTTTCTGAGCCCCGATTACAACCATACTTTGCTGACTTGATATTGATATCATTTGCAAGTGTGGTATTGAAACTAAATCCCCAACCTTGATTGACTACCTGGGAAAATGGCTTCAGACAAGTTTTAATTCCTTTGAAATTCGCCTCTGAAAATAAGGCCCAAGAATGCCGTCCCGTGAACCAGAATGATCCAAGTGACAGGGGAGATGTCGTCGTCCAAAAGGCGGAAATCGTTACTTTTACCACTTGTCCGGAAAAATCTCTCGCTGAGTAGAGGTAGAGCTCTGGAGCACTTTGATAACCATCTCCCATCATTCTAAAGTTGTAGAAGACATTGGGAAACCTTCCGATGCAAAAGGGGATGGGATTGCGATTTATGACATATGTTGTTACGACACTCGCACAGTTGAAATTGGAAGATGGACAAGACCAAATCTGCCACCTATTTGTATTCAATGTTTTAAAAGTGTGAAATTTAGAATTATAAAGTTTTTAAAAATAATTCAACGTGCATTCCGAGCAAACTCATGGAGGAAAATGTGCTTCCATTGACATTGTTGACGGAACTGCTAATTGTTCTGATGGGAGAGGAGTTACAAGAGGAACTTGGATTGTAAAAATGAACGTGCTGTATCTCTCCAGTTGTGATTGTCGTACAAATGGACATCATCGCGAAGACGGAGAGAAATATACGTAATGAATTCGAATAGAAATCCATATTTGCTTCAGCTTGAGCTAGGATTTGAGTGTTTTTGTTTCAATTTCTCAAAAATTGTTAAAATATCAAAACGACGAGGTAACAAAATATTAAAGACCCGAAAAAAACACTGCGTAGTAAGAATTTACTTTGGTGATTCACAGCACCCTTGTAATATCTATCGGATTATCATTTGAAATTACGACATGATAAGAAGAAATAGCGTTTTAGTTTTTATCTGCAACCCAAAGCAAATAATGTATGTTTTCACTCAATGTATTTCACGCTTACCGAACGAGGGCAACTCATCCAATTTAACAAATATGCACACTTTGTCATTCCAACTTGTTGCGGAAATAACACCTATCGACATTTAAGATGCGTCAGTCCTTAAAAGATCAAAACAAGATTCTTAAAACTTAATCAATTGTCAATTTTACCTCCAATTATATGTTAAGCTAACGAACTTCCGAAAACTAGGTTTCCAAAAAACCCCAAGCCCTCTTCTAGCAATCGCACAACATATTTCAATTTGTAGTTGCATGCATACGAAGATAATCAATTTTCTAGTTAACGATCCGTCAAATACCTGTGTTCCCATAATATATGATTGAAAGTTGTAAATGCTTACTGGGTCTTTTATATGAAATGCTTTGCTGTAATCATTACAACAAACAACAACAGTGCAAACATTTGTTTTATTTCATGTCAGTGAACAAATTACTGCAAATTTAATGGGCTACTCTTCATATTACTGTAGCATGTAGCAACACTGCATGGTATGCGCTTCGGTAAGCAACTAATCTAATGACCAACTTAATCTACTTAAACCAATTGTAATTTATCTTCGGTTGCCTTCAAATCTGTTGCAAAAAGTTGAGTAAAAAATGTCACATACTTTATTCATTTACTTTGTTCTAATATGTCGTCTCTTACTTCTCTCTTATCTGGCAACTAATGCCAATATGTAAGAGTTCATTATTTCTTGACTTCATTGTAGATATGCATTACTCCTTCTTACTCTGAGAAGGATTAGAGAGGAAAATTCGAAACAACAATAAAAAGTAGGACTAATGAGATCTGTCACACACAGAGCCTGTTAGATACCCTTAATTAGGCTCAGTAAACTTCAAAGCAAAGCAATTCAATTGGTTTGCGGGCACCTTTTTTGTTTTTTTACTATTTTTTTAAATCAATATATCTAGAAATTTAGTGTAAATCATTCAATATAACTCACTTCGCTGAACATCGACTTTTTAGAAAATGTGAGTTTAATGATACTCATAAGTAATATAGGATTTTAAAACTAAAAATAATATTTCTGTAGCTAGATTTCGCAATATTGGTGAATATTGGTAAGCATTGTATAGGATCGGGTAGCTCATCATAATGAAAAATTGTGACCAGATTTAATCTGCAGTGAACGCAATCTTAAGTTTATTTCACTTTACCCGATAATTTAAAAGAAAAGTAGGTTGGATTAGGACGTGGGCTTTACTAACTGTTGATACAGATTCAAGAGCTTTACGATATGGCATCATGTTGTTGAAGTAAAGTGTCAATTGTTCCATTTCTTTCATTCCACATACACTCCCACACCATTTTGATAGAGTACAAAGAAAACAAGAGCATTATTTACTTGGTTTTGTTACATTTTGAGCAAGTAAACCCATAAATAAAAGCACTTTTTTCTGGCAAATCGCGAATTGCATTGAAAGGGTGTTACCTTCGGACTCATTTGGCTTAAAACTCACAAGTATTGCATGGTGATGCTTTTTCTTGAATTAAGAATTTACTTGCTACTTGGAATGAATTGAAAACATAAGCGGATACCGTTACCTGTTGCATCCGACAATTTTGCTAAGAGCTTTAATTTCCTCCGGCATACATAATTCTGTTTTTTTCTGTGCACTTCATGCTGTTTTTAATTCGTGTAATTTATTACGAACAATATATTTTTTAATACATAGATTGTTGAATTCATCACAAATGCTCTGTAATGAATTATGCAAAATACGTGCATACTCGTCACTTTGAACAATAAGTAATTCAAATATGAAACAAAAGGAAACTGAGGATGATGCATAGTGGATTACGTGTAAAATGGAAATCGTAATTTGCACATGTAACACCCTGAGGGAAGCAATTGTCGGATTTTCTTGTGCCAATAAAATAAAGCACGTATAAAATAGTATAAGCAGAATGGGTGTGGTAAATATCAGTGTGAGAGCCTGGTAGCACAAATCAGATTTTTAGCACAAATTCTGTTTCTAGAACAGAAATAAGGT
The DNA here is from genome assembly GCA_036491905.1 of Folsomia manolachei. Lineage (NCBI taxonomy): Eukaryota > Metazoa > Arthropoda > Collembola > Entomobryomorpha > Isotomidae > Folsomia > Folsomia manolachei. Next base: position 14,261 of record JAAXNX010000381.1, read on the forward strand.
GATTACTTTCTGCTCACTGCAAGTAACGGAGCTGACACGTTAAAGAAGCCACTTTAATGCATTGCATATCATTAAGGATAAAGTGATGCAGAATTTAGATTTATTATTATTATTATTATTATTAAGCCACTTGCAGTTGTATCCGTTTCATTTTTTAATTTTTATTTTCACTACTGTTTAAAAGGAGTTTCTGCCACTTACAATACATTAAGACGGGCTATTCTATCATTAGTAAATCATACTGAGATTATTAGTACTTTGTGATGGACGCCGGACTGAATATTTGTTTGAAAGATTAAATATGGCATACATCATGTATGATACATGCATAAACAAGCTTGCTTTAAACAACTGTGTAATGAATTATGAGCCAAATAATACTTGAAACTTTTGCAAATATGAAGTCTGATACAAATCCGCTTTATTATTAATATCTACGTTAAAAACCTATATCTGACTGGTTTAGTCAGAAACCCTGAATGAATTGAACAAATCAAATCATAATATAGCGAATTTTGTAATACATTATTCATTACCAATGTGAATGTCAGATTTAGTAGATTTAAATCAACGCCATAGCATACCATGTATAATGGCATGCTGACATAGTAAAAATTTTATTAACTCGTTCACGTATTGCGTAATCTGCTATTTGCGCATCCTGGGACTTTTTCTCACCCTAGAAAATTCAGTTTTTTAATATAGTTGAAGTACCCCTGGTTATACGTAGATTATATCCATCTGCGTAAACAATGTCATATGTAATCTAAGTAGGGCACCGAACTCGTACATATGTATTGCAAAAGCCTGTAAAAATCCCCGACATGTCAACATTTCATCAAAGATGATCGCGCTGTTCGGCATTACTCAAAAACTAATGGAATCATGTGAAGCTATCAGAATGAAGCGTACAGATAACTGAATATTTTGGAAAAATTATGTCACGTGCCCTCAGTCATTGAACTAGTAGCAGATCAAGATTGCATATTTTACAAATATTGCTCGAATCTAATAAGTTGCAGAAATGGGTTTGTCATTTTTTTGTGTGATAACGAGATGACACGAATTTAGGTGTATTTGAGGAACTTGCTATATCGTGTATGTGCATCAACGCCTTTGCCTTCGCCACATTTTTAACTTCAAGATAAGTAAGACTCGACTCAACTATCACGTTGTCAAAGAGGAAGTTAATCAGCCAATACCGACCAACTCAAGTAATTTCCTAGTTATGGTGCTATAGCTGGTTGGGAAAAACAAAAGCCACAGGAGGTAATAAAATCTTAAAAGTTAAACCGCAGCAATAAATCCCGGTTTACTTCCATACTTACCTCATTTAAGCAAATGCAATACTTGCATTACAGCAACTTCAGAACGGCTTATATTTACTCCATACCACTGAAACTAAGCTACTTTAATGTGTAATGTTGTAAATATAAATCGTGCATCGTGGTATGTCATTGTTTGCAACAATAAAATTTCATGTTTTACGCGTGTGCCACAAATTACAAAAAATTAAGAGCAACACATTTATCACTCACTTTTGATTACTTTGTATAGACCGTCTGTATTCCATAATCATACGTGATTTTTCCTAACAAACTTCAAGAACTAGACCACATTCCAATCAAATCAAACAAAAATATAAATGAGAAAAGCTATCGCTTTGGGGGATTTCAGATGAATTTGAAATGAGCTATTTTAATCCAAGGAATTAGTTGGATTTGAATTATAGTACGTGCAAGAAGGCGTTAATTCCTTAAAGTGCAACAATAACATATTTGCAGACCAATCAATACTTCGCGGAAATGGCTAATCTTTGTAATAATAATTGTGTTAATGTATTCAAGTTTTTGACAGAATGCCGTTTTCTGTTCGCCTAGCGTGACAAAATTATTAATTAGGTTTACACAATTCGTATATTAGTACTACTATTACTATTAAATAATAAATTAGTTGATATCTCATATATTTAATACGAACTAATCAATGGAATCAGTCATACTCTTGTCATTCATTCAATGTAAAATATAATAGTTTTGAAATCAATAAATTATCACTCCTTATTTACAGTCAAAAAACTTCACGCCTGCTTAGTAGCAACAAAATTCAGAAACCTCCATTCCACCGACACAATTGCAGCAGTTGCGTTGGAGTCATCGACTGGTTGAGAAATTTTCAATCCTTTGCTTCCCAAGTTGTTCTGGACCAATTCCATCATTTCCTGGATAAATTCATCATGAAGCTTTTCAGGAACGGTGCTCAATGCTGAAGTCAGCGTACAGAGGAATTCCTATTAAATTATTATTAAATGTTAAAGCTGTTTCCTTTATCCGACTCAACTGAACAACTGCAATTTTATTATAATCGAAGTATTTCATTTCACTTACGCAAAGATTTCTAACGGAAGGAAACTCCAGATTAATGTCCTCTACCGTAAACTTGTTCATGTGGAATCCGGCGTCCAGAAGAGATTCTTTAATTGCAGATGGGACATCGTTGTCCTCAGCATATGTCCATGGTGCAAAGGTTGACTTGTTCTGTAATAAATTACGTAGAATAAATCAATGGAATATTTATTTCAACTAATTTTCTAATTAAAACCGATCGAACTGTGTCTCACCTCGAGTTCATTTTTTTCCGCATACTGAGACCATTTAGGATGGGCAAGAAGCTGCTCTGTGATTCCATAGGCTTTGCTAAACGGTATTAGTGCTCCCATTTGACCTTCAGGTCGCAGAAAATCAAACACCTTTCTGATGAAGGAACTAAAAAAAGTTCACAAAAATTTTGAGTACAAACATTTTTTTGGACGGCTTTTCTTCATAATTTTAGCCTCAATTAAATAATTTGCGCAACTTACCGATAATCTTGAACATAGCAAAGTACCAAGTACGCGACAAATTTGTTAACCATGTTTTCTTTAAAGGTCCATTGATACTTGTTCATAATGTCGCCGCTGGCAAAGTAAAAGTTTTTGTCCTTGCAATTTTCATACGCGAATCGAATCATCTGAGGAGATACATCTACTCCACAAATACAACTCGGGCTTGGAATTTTAGGAAAGAGAAATTCACTCATAAATTTTCCAGAGCCACACCCATAGTTCATCACGATGTCGCCCTTAATTACAAAATTAAAAAAAATTGTTATAACAAGAACAGCGTGACTTTTAAATATTTTTGGTTCTGCATAAACGTCTTTGAAACTTACCTCTGAAAAGGCCATGGATTCCACCAGTTTTTGAGCGTTTTTACTATACGTCGAGGAAATTGTGGGGTTGTCGGACTTGAAGGTATCGCAGACGATTGGGTTCTCCATTTTAATTTTTGAATTCTCGATACGAAGTATGAACTTTCAAAAAATATGAAAAGTTTTTTAAATGTTGTCAGAATTGAATTGAATCTTGGAATAAAATTTCTGGTCTTGTAGAAAACTGTAAAGCTAATGCTTGATTGGATTGTCTTGAGAGGTTTTGATGACAGCGTGTTCTGAAACTTAACTGAACTTTTTGTACGAGGAGTCGTTGCTTATAAGGAGGTGGGGATTATGACGAAATAATCCAAATTGAATGATCAATCCTGTCTGCATAACATGTTTACGAATTTACTGTTTATCAATAATTACACACGTACGATATCCTCATCTTTCCACTCGTTCGAGTTATGTATTCCTGGGGCAAACGAACCTAACCAAAGGGTATCACCAATTAATTATGGAGCGTGCATGCCCTAGCTCCTGTTCGTAATAGCTGTGTAGGTAATCTTTTTATGACAATCCGTCCATCCTGCTTAATTCCTACAAGAAACATAAGATTGGATGGATATTTGGTACCTTGGACTTTGCAAAAAATGGAAGTGATTTTGAATTGACATTGCTTTCAGAGCTTGGATACTGCATAAATTAGTCAATTAATTTTTGTCTTGGAATTAGGCTGAGAATTAGAGCTTAGCGTCAGAAGATAAAGTTAAATTAATGCAGTTAAGTACCGGACATTGAAATTTGGACGTGGAAGGAAAACTTATTTGCTTCATATGAATCTGGAATAATGCAAGATAACATTTTATATGTTGTTAAAACATAAGTTTTTGTAATGACTAATGATTCCAAAGCAGAATTCCAATTTATCATCAAATGCATGAATATTTTGAATTACGTCATTTCATTACTCCAGAATGAATTATATAATCACAGTATATTGCCGAAGAGGAGAGAAACTGTCCATCTGAAAATTCTTGATAAATCCTAACTACGTCAATAGAAATTGGGAAAAACACATACTCTGGATTTTCAAAGTGATACCATACTTAATATGCGAGTCGGTCATAAGAAACATTTCGATCACCCTGAACAATGTGCTATTTTTTGTAAACCATCTTATCATCGCCTTCAATCGCAGTCCAATCCAATCCCAGAAAAAGGAAGGTTGGACCATGTCATTACTTTATTTGTTCGAGATTAAGTTTGGGTGCTAAATGCGACGTGATGGACATAAATTATTTTTTATTGGTGTCATCATAACGCCACCAACCAAGGGTTGAGTAATTTGTTTGTATTTCACTTCTTGAGAAAAAGATTAATAAGATTGAAAGTGGGTCACATCCCTGAAAGGAAAAGAAAGAAGTTGTATTTCCGAAGGATGCCCATGCATATTATCAGGAATCATAAATATTAAGACTTATTTCGCAACAGGTCACATGTGGGGTCGTGAGATGTTGAATTCAGTTCATTCCAGATTTCGTAATTTTGTTTGTTTTGAAGGCAACTACGAGGAAAGTAGATAAGAAATGCAAATGCGGAGGTAGGTGGTTGGGTACATACTGGTATGGACCAAATGACTATTAATTTAGTATTACATTTTATCCAGTAAATCCAGTCGTAGTTTGGTAAGGAAGGGGCAGCATTTTTAAGAATTTTTGACGATACCAATGTTTGATAAGAACTGTAAATTGCCAATAAATTATGTACCTGGGTTAATCAAACTAAGCCAGTTTAACCATGAACACAGGAGATGGATCGAACCAAAGTAGTATTTACGGAACGATTTAGTAAATATTTATGCGTACGTGAATTTGGACATGAATTTGGATCATGACATCGTGATTATTTCGACGGTCAACTGAAGCCGGTTTAAATAGTTTTGCTATGAAAATGTGTAGATCGCAATAATTTTATCGCATCCAGATCATTATATTTCCTTAACTTTATTAGTCAGAGACATACATTTATTCTCATGAGTTATTTTTAGTTAGGTCGCCCCGTTGTATTTCGTGGATTAGGTAAGGTTAGGTTTATCTAAATTTGTTTGTTATTGACATTTATAACCGAGTACATTACAAGCAGACTGTACGTGTTTTATAATTTTTTAAAATTTGCATTCCAACTAACTTGTAAGTTCTATATTTAATTTGTGTGAAAAAAAAAGTTTTCAAACGATTGTAAGTACGAGGAGTAAATTAATTTCTGCAAAATAATTCAAATGCATGTATTATTGTTTGTGAAAATCTCAAAGTGTATATCAATCATGACTTCCTCATATCTCCGTTCTAGTGGTACGATACCACATTATTTCAGTTCTGCATGCATAGCTTATTTAAGAATCTAATCTCACAGTTTTTTTCTTTTGAAATTGAAGAGTATTTTTAGTAGGAAGCAATTTTTGGAATAGAAGAACAAGGCTTAAAATGAGCAATAGGTTAAAAGCGAGAGAATTTCAGAAATTAATTGTTGCAGTCAATGCAATTCAGTACAATGCGAATGTTATATGTCTGACATGACAATTTCTGGGCTAAATTGTATTATAATAGGATCTATAAATCTATATATAGACGTAATAAAGTATTTTAAAACTTGGTACAACATTAACAATATATCGATCGTGGCTAAATTGACTAGAAATTGTAGCATTTTGGGCATTTCACCTCACAGGGATACGATAAAACTAGTAAATGATCATAATGTAAAATGAAGGAATTTCCAGTCCGTTGCACCACATAAAAGTCGAACTGGGCAGCATAAAATCAGTCAAATTAATAATACTGTTCCATATTTAAATTCGGATGTTTGGACAAACGGAAGTTTCAAGCATACGAATTATGACTCAATTGCATATTATCATTAACTTTTCCTTAGTCTCAATTTCAAAAAATTCCTATGCATAATAAAAGTAACCTTGCATAGCATAATTACAAATCTGCAATATTACAACCAACTTTGTGGTACGACTGACTAATAAATTACAGTATTTGTTGTTGTTGCTGCCGTTGTTGCATAAGTTGATGCATCCTTTCCTCTTGAATTTTTTGCGTTTGACTCAGCACTAACTGAATATACTCCTTCATAAGTTGACTTATTTGATAACCTTGATTCGTATTCAAAATGACTTTGGAAGGTTTAGGATTGCCTCCAGAAGTTTGAGCCTGATTTTGTAAATCATTCGTGATGAGCATGAAGCAGGTGGGGGATGGGCTGTAGGAAATTATCATTTCATACTCAAATGAGCAGAGAGTGTGTCGTGTCCTTTGCTGGAGAAGATGGATTCCTGTTTGATCCACAGCAAGCCAAAGGGTTCTTGGCCAGTTGGATGTAAATGATTGCTGAAATCACAAAAAATTAAGGATTTCCTTAAAATATAAATTATTGCATGGCTTATTAGCAATTGTATACTCACGGTGACGTCAAACACGGCCGCTTTATGCAGTGGCCATGACCTTAAAAGATTGAGCACGGCTTGCTTCGCTTGTGAGCCATGAGTCCCAACAAGGCTTTGATGATGTCGAGCTGAAAAAGATATTTAAATTAAGATCTGTTGAAAGCATACATATATAGTGATTGATTGCCCGAACTCACCAACTGCTTCGTGACTAACACTTGCCGCAATGCGTGTCGGTAGACAGTGGCTGGAAACGTGGCAGTAATCTGGAAATTCCCCAACCGCCGAAGAGGATGTCGATCGGTAGTCGCCCAACTCAACTTGAGCTTGCAAAGCAACTAGCATGGCCGCTTCAGTCTCTGACACCGGAAATCTTATGGAAGTGTTAAGTATTAGACCACATAAAAAGAGTAAGCATTTACCAACATCTTGATCAAAATACCTGTCATTTCTTGCTTGGTGTAGTAACTGATGATAAATCAACTCCTTTTCGACCGGGTCAGACAGTTCTAGCTCCGTAAAGAGATGTTTCTTCATTACAAACTGTCAACACATTGAAATTTAATAATTTCCAGTTGCACCAATACTCAAAATTCCACAAGTATTAGTATTTGCGTAATTTACAATTGTGTGCAAACTGAAATGGGCAAACTGAAATGGAAACCGGGTTCTTTGAATTCCAATTAGTAGATTCTTGTATTAGTTTGAGAAGTCTAATTTCCTTTAATTAAAATGGCAGCTTTCCCAATGTAAGTCACCATTTATTTTGTTTATTTATTTTATGGGTAAAAGTGCAAGGCGTCGTATTGAGGACCAAAATCTATATAAATTTCTTTTGCAGACACAACTTCATCCAGGCTGACGACGATGTGGACCAATTAAATCCAATTGACGAAGCTGCCTGCAATCGGGTGTTGGAGTTATTTGCTATGCCCTGTCCTGACCTGACCCAAGCCCAATCACTAATGCTGGAAAGAATAAGGGATGCCTCCAAATCTGCTCCAACTCCTTACCGACACATGTTTGGTGATGACGCTCCTTTGGCAAACATATTCCACCTGAATGGAAGCAGCGAATTCCACCCACTACGTAATATTGCTCCATTCCTCAAGTCTACTAAACGTCAACATGATACGGGATTTACGTGGCCTGGTAGTGTTACTCTTTTTCAAATACTTCCAACACAACTAATTTAATGTTCTGCTGTTTTAGGCAGTATTTCCGGCCAGTTGAGGTCAATCTGGAAAACATTCTGTGTTGGTAGAGAGGATGGCGCAAATCATAATTATAACCAGCAAGATGTCCTGGACTTTGTTGAGTGGTGCAATACTTTGGTTGACGATCCCAATCTAGGCATGCCTTTGATCAGTGGACAAGGAGGACAATACTATGTGAAATATGACAATGACGAACAATGTTTTTTTCAAAGTGGACGAGAAAAACGACTTAGAATCTGCTTATCTCCAGGTAATATTGTAATTGATTGCAATTGTTTTTATTCTAATGACTTGTTATTTTGCATAGGTTGTCTCCGTTCAGAAGAGCTCATCATTTCTGATGAGTTTCCATACTGTATGCAGCACTACAATAATGCAGTTCACGTTGTACTGGAAATTTCTCTTCTGGATGCTGTTCATCCTCATCGGCACGTACAATGTCAAGTCACAACTAATAGAGAATGGAACAACAACAAACTACGGGAGTATTTCGAAAATGTTTGGAAACAACGTCACGCAAGCTACATACCATGTCGGAATGACTCGTCTGTGACTCAAGCATGGGTATTTGAGAGCTATCAAGCAGCAATTGATAAAATATCATCTCTACAGGTATTTTTATTTCATGTGTTTTTAAGCACCCGTTCGTTATATGACTGAAATTACAAATTTCGTTTGTTTTCTAGTTTTGCTATGCACTAAAAGTCATGAATGACTCCAGCTACGACTATGTGACAGAGCAGATATCACTGCCCATAAATCTCCAAGATCAAATAAGCCCGATCCTGAATCAACTTGGTATCACAATTAGCCTAAATGGACCTGTGTCCGACGAAGAGTTGGAATCCATTGGTCTGGCAGATCTGTTCGGAGTCGAATATTCAAAGGAAGGGCTACAAGAGTCAAAGATTGTGCTGTATAGGGCTGTTAACGAATATTTTGAATATCGTGGCCTCACTGCTGATTGGACAAAAAAGCAAATGCATGATCGAAGTGCTTCCCACAAAATGTTACTTTGGGATTGCATGGAAAAAGGGTACAAATTCACAACCGAGCCAAGAAGAATTCTGCTGGGACGGGAAGGAATGGAAAAGGCTGAATTTTTGACAATATTTGGTTCAGCCATCATGGCATACGTTCACGCACCTCGTCTTGAAACTGGAATGGATTTTGTAAATGTCAATGCTCGATTATGTCATAAGGGACCAATTATTGTTGATCTTCCGACGCCAATCGAAACATATGAGGATACGGATATGGATGATGACTATAGCTTCGAAGACGAAGCAGCTTTTTATGATGCCGAACATTTGACAGATTTAGAATTATTACAACAATGGATTGCAACTGAATACCGTGTGAAAGTTATCATTACTGTTAAACCCGATGTAGAGTTAAATGAGGATGAATGAGTTAGTTTTGGGATGTGTAGCTTTATACCTTGAATTGGAGCTGTTGATTTGTACTTCGTTGTTTTTCCCATCGAGCCATAACTTCGACTGGTCGTTCATTTGGAAGAAGGGATCGCTCCCAGTTATTAACGCTGCCTAATTCGTACAGCGAGTAGCCTGAAAAAATTTGTTGCAACAATGGATTTCAAACGAGTATCGTATGAAAGTTATTATAACTGTTAGACCTGATGTAGAGTTAAATGATGAAGAGGATGAATGAGTATTTTGGGATGTGTAGCTTTAAATTGTTTAGGATTTGGAAATAAAAGTTAAAATGTCAAAATTAACTTACTGTGAGCCAGTGGTAAAAATGAGATCATTGTATCTTGACCTGCAAGGTTTTATACTCAATTTTACATTCAGGTCACGAAAATAATGACGCCAACCCCACTTACGATGTGGACGATGTTCCCCAAGTTGCAGGAGTACGGCTGAAACATCCGCCACAATATTTTCATGACTTAGCATAACCCCCTTCGGATTTCCTGTTGTCCCACTCGTATAGCACACCGTACTGATGTCGTCAGGTCGTGGGGGTTTCTCTCGATGGCTGTGACTATATGTTGAACCAAGTTTTTCTACTTCTTCAAATCTTCGTAGTTCAATGGATTGCTTCTTTGCTCGAGCAATAGTCTCTGGTTTAAGTGTCTTAATGTGTACGAGGCGTTTTAGGCAGACTGGTGCTTTGTCGAGGAGTAGATTGATTTTTGCGTCGTCGTCACAAATTACGGTAGTCATTTCAGCTAAAGGAAATGTTAGATGGTGTTGAAAATTACGCTAATATTTGACTAATTGATTTCTCTCTTACCTTGATTAATGATGAAAGCACAAGCGTCCGCCCCTAGTGTGTCATACAATGGGACAATGACCATGGAATAGCAATAAAGTCCTTGTTCTGTCAATATCCACTCGGGACAGTTGATACTATAAATGCCTACGTAGGACCCAGGATTCAGACCTAAATATGTCCACAAATTAGTGGAATTGACACATGTTTTTACAGGGAGATGACTTCTACTATGCAGGAACTTACCCAAGTGAACTAATCCACAACCAAAATTCCTTGCTCTGAGTAAAGCTTCGTTGTAATGCAGCCATTGATATGGTTTGGTTTTATTTTCACGCCATCCATAAGCATATTCCGTTGTCTGTTAAAGGTGAAATGGATTAGATTTCATTAAAGTGTTGTAAATATTAGGATGTGCAATAGTATGAAGTATTGATAAAGTAATCGTACTGCTTTCTTTTGCACCCCTGCGGAAACTTTCGTAAAGCGTGCGACAATCCTCGTACATATAGCGAAGAAAGTTTCCATCTTTAGCGTCCTTCCCGAACCGAGATGTCCGGATCATTTCTGGTCCCTGGAATTTTTAGAAATCAAAATTTTTAGCAACATTCACAGAATTTTGATGGAGAAAGTAAATTGAATGAATGCTTTGAGTTTTATGTGACATTGATATCATGCATATTAATATTGTACCCAGAATCTGGCACATTTTCATACTAGAAACATTTATTTTGGTTGCACCTGACTATTTAAAGTCGACAATTTTTTAAACCCAAGAAACCATAACTTTGCAAACCAACCCAAAAGTTGGATCACTCTCCTTCTGTCCCCAAATTAAGTGTGATTGCTGTCATTAATTATCATTCATTCCTTAAAAATCCCATGCATGCCTACATCTCCACTATGTGGATTGAAGTGGCTACCTAAATCTTGCGGAATTTGGCACGGATTTTACAAAATGATACAGAAACAACTTCTACACTACAAGCTTCTCACCTAACCTTCAATAGTCAAGCCTATGTAGCATCGGATATCCTTTTGCGAGCAGATTGCGAGCCAGACAGAAAGTTTGGTGACATTAAATAAATCGTGATTCTCCTAATCAGAACGTGGATACGAAGTAAAAACATGTCCCATCCACCACGAGGCATGTTTCTCTTAAGAGGGAACATGATAACGCGTAAGAACTTAGTAAGAAGACAACAATAAAATAAATGAAACTCAAACTAAGCAAGGACATCCTCAGCCAAATGAGTCAAGTCGTCGTTCAGACCGATGGACCAAAAATATATAGACGAGCATCCACCATGAGATGAGAATTTCTATCAATTTCTTTCACGGGATTCAATTTCCATCTGAACCCGTGCTTTTCCGTCAGCACAATCATGAGGATAAGCCCAAGTTAACTACGGAGCAGTCAGCAGATTAAATAAACAGCAGGGGAACAACTTTAGACAACATTTTTTTCCACCCAGGACAGGACGGCAATAGTTAGTTATGCTGTCCTCCTGCCAAAATAACACCTACACAAATTTACGATACGTATATACTTATCCACAGAGCACATGATATTAAGGAGCGGTGTCGGTATCAAAGTTTTTTGTAGTTTGTAAAATGTAGTACAAGCAAATCATAAAATAAATTTTGTACTAATAATTCTCTGATGATGGACTTGTTACATGGACTTGTTTCTGGGAAAGTAAAGAAAGTGCTGGGAGGCATCTGTTTCATATAAAATTAAAGAATGAAGGAAAAGCACTTTGTCTGTTTTCACAACTGTTGAGTGCTATCCCACTTAAAACTTGGCTTAAACCGCAACTTAAAACAAGTGGAAAAGTTCATTAGGTTGTAAGAAAGAAGACAAATTAAGGAGCGGTGTCGGTATCAAAGTTTTTTGTAGTTTGTAAAATGTAGTACAAGCAAATCATAAAATAAATTTTGTACTTATAATTCTCTGATGATGGACAAGGCTTGTTTCTGGGAAAGTAAAGAAAGTGCTGGAAGGCATCTGTTTCATATAAAATTAAAGAATGAAGGAAAGCACTTTGTCTGTTTTCACAACTGTTGAGTGCTATCCCACTTAAAACTTGGCTTAAACCGCAACTTAAAACAAGTGGAAAAGTTCATTAGGTTGTAAGAAAGAAGACAATTTCTCTTGGGAATGAGTTTTCTCTCTAATTGTAGTGGAAATACAAAAAATGAGGAGAAAGCATAAAGGTGAAAGGCCAAGAAAACAGGGAGCCATAAACTATAAAAGTCATTCTATGTAGTCTTGATATTGTAGTTTACAAACCAATTCAGGTTTTGTGTGCCCCACTCACTTTTATGATATCGGACTGACATCCTAGATCCAGCGGAATCCGTAAAGGTTCCGGATGGAAGAAACAGCCACCACACATTTTACTGGAATTTTTTCCCTTAATGAACACAAAATAAGGAAGACAAGAATGTTCTAGAACTTAGAACAGATTGAAAAACACACTTCCTACAGCGTCACACATAACTTTAAATCTTATCTAGGACGGAAAAACTTTCACTTTGTTTTTAATCATGTAGTTGGAGAAAACTTTGGTAATTGACAAAACGGAAATCTTTGTAATACCACGAATTTCGTGTTTTTAATGTGTTTTTCAACTCATTTTAAAAATAGTTATGAACTGTCCTTTCTGGAAACGGGGGTATTTCATCCCAATGGTCAATATAGGTCACTAAAATCTTGTCGAAACAATTCACAATTTCGTCTTATTTTCCGGAAATGCGTGACTGACAAACTTAATACATAACCAATCCCGAAGGAGATCAACAAACACAATTATTATTATTCAGAGTCCAACGAAAATAAAGAAATCCCTGTTTATCCGATTTTACAATGAAACATACTGAGCAAGGTTCTTGAAAAGGAACCAAGAAAGAAACCGATTCAACCTGGTTTGGCTTATCCAACACCGTACCACAACGCAGATACTACTCCGATAATGGCAAGGCTGGATTTAATCTTATATCGAGAATGCAATGCAAGTCAGCCAAGGCAGCAGAAAGGATTTTAAAGATTTTAAAGTGAGAATGTCTACCCAGATCTCTGAAACACATTGACTTGACTTCAGGTTATCTTGGGCAATGAATGCATGCAAATGTTACATTCATAGATACAAAGTGGTACGTTGAATAAAATGGCAACAGACGGGAATAAAATCAAAACGGCATATGTACAGTCATCCATTTAGGAGACCAAGTGCCAAAGAAATTGCAGATTTAACCCGGTGCCAAAAGTGCTAGAAAAGAGGATCTGAGTCAAGAGCGTAATTATTTGCTACGGTTTGGCTCAATACCGTTTTGTAAGGAAAGATTTTTTGTAAAAAAAAGAGCCAAAGAAATTCAGATTTAACCCGGTGCCAAAAGTGCTAGAAAAGAGGATCTGAGTCAAGAGCGTAATTATTTGCTACGGTTTGGCTCAATACCGTTTTGTAAGGAAAGATTTTTTGTAAAAAAAAGTTCCACCAGGCATTAACAGCTCTGGAAGGGATTAAATTACAGGGAAATGATTTTATTGTTATTGTACTTTCTTTAATCATACCGCGAAAGTGTGATCATGTCTAAATTGCAATATTGTTTAAATTGTAACTCGAAATTGAAAACACCATTGTCGATTTTGAAGAGATCTATTCTACCCGAAATTATAAAATACTACCAACGAGAATAAGATATGAGATACGGGCTCTACATTAAAGAATTCGCATGAATTATGTCTTTTTGCAATGAACACATTAAATCACACGCTGGATACCTTAATTTCATTGCAATTGTTGAAATGAGGAGAGTTTTACTGTAGAAATCTTTCATAAAATATTTTGTAATTTACGTTAAGCTTGGGTTCGATACATCATTTCAATTCATAGAACTTCATGCGTGTTGCCAAAACTTGGATGATTTGGTACATAATGAACTAAGCAAAAAACAAGGTTTTCAATGTTATCCCGTGATAGACCACTCACTCATAATCATGACCAGTTGGTTGGTGTCTATGCGAATTTATGATAAACAGTTGCACTTGTTCCGCCAGGGGTGGTAGTGGGATAAATGTCAAATCTAAATGTTGAATGAAGTGAAAATCTAGTTCATCCATGAAATTTTCATGGTGAGCATGCACGCGGAATAATAAGTTTAAAGAAGACTCGAGAGAGACTTTATTATTATGTCTAAATCTATGAGAGAGACATAGCATTTTAAAGACTTGGGTATGATTTAGTTAAAGAATTTTAACTCATCTGTGCCCAAACTACACAAAAGTAGTCTCTAATCTATTTTGTGTAACGTGTCCAACAACTACTAATACAACCTCCATCCTTCCCTACGCATAATTATATTTTCATGTCCATCTGTTATGCACTACAGATGTCGAATTACAACTGCATAGCAAGTTCCGAGACTTTTGTAAATGTGACCTAAAATCACCTCTGACTTACATCTGATCGCTTTCACCAAAACTTTCACCCAAAATCCATATCGACTGTCGAATTGTTCTAATGTGTTAGTTCACAAGAGCAAGTAAGAAATAGATTCCCAAGACTTTGTAAAAGTGTCCATTTTCCACTGAATTTTTTCTAGAATACAATTCACTCAAGGCGTCATAAACCGGAAAGAGTGAAGTCAAAAGACATTTTCAAAACTGAAACCTAACCCACGCCAAAAGTATGAACGAGAGACATTGTAAAAAATCTCGTTGACAAAAACCAGAAAATGACGTATCTTGAAAAAGGCACACGTCATTAAGCTTCTTCTCAATTTACTATGTTACGGAAAATATCAAAGATCAGGAAACTCCAAGTCCAGCTAACAAATCTCCTGGTGCTCACTTAAGTAAAAACATTTATTATTGGACTGGAGGCAGTTTCTGCTCCATTTTCAATCCTAGTTTACTTTTATCCTGTCCTGATCCCTGATCTTTGATCCAATTCGAAAACACAACACACCTGGAATACTTCATAACCTGACAAGATATCTGACAACTGATGTATTACAATATTTGCAGAAATCTCTGTTACACCAACCAATCCATTAGCTAAAAGCATGAAATTCGACCGGTGCATCAGCAAGACGGTAATCTTTCCTCGGAGCTATTGGTAAGGATTTGTTTTCTCGTCTTGGATTTGTCGTGTAGTACTCCTCGGCTAAATTGAGATAAGCCCAGCTAATCTTTTGGAATAACATGGCAGTGTATTCACTGAATACTATTCTGCAAATAAAGTATATCCTATCTGCTCTTAAAGTACGTGACCTATTTTCCCGTGTTTCTCTAAGGAAGAATGCAAATCGGCTAAAACCCCGAAAATCTCGGCGTCACACAATCGCCACCTACAGATTTAAAATGGTTTCATTTGCTTCAAGATTTTACTCGTGCGTCAGTATTTGGTACTCATGATTTTTTTGATGAATTTTGTGCTTTTGAGTGAAATTTCATTTGAAAATAGAAATGCTTACCTCCAGGAATGCTTGTTCGTCCAAGGGAAACATTGGTGGTGACCCTTTCTGTCGAGTGGCCGCATAATAAGTGCCCAAAGCCACGGCTCCTGCCAATGCTGCCGCACCGGCTGCACCCCCTTTTAAAATTATAAATTCCAATTAAACATTAATTAATAATTTCTTGCATAAGAGATTTATATGATAGGATTTTGTAGATTTATGTAGCTGCATCTTACCAGGAAACCATTCTAGAGCGTCTTCCATTCTGCGTTTAACTGAAAGAAAGAAATAATTGTTAAATTATTTTTTGGAACAAATTGTAAAACTAGCACGCTTAGTTTGGTTACTTTTTATAGCAGAATTATCAATCAATGCAAAGGTGAAAAGGGAAGAAATCACAATAGACTTCGTAAACTAGGTTTTTAAATTGGCTCATTGAAACCACGTAATTTTCAACTGCACACAAAACAGACTCGTTATATACAGGATGTTATTTTATCCAGACCAGAGGTTTCCTCATTGGTGTGAGAACGAAATCAAGGCGCAAATTCAACGCGATATAGTTATTAGTTAATTATCGACGTAACACGAGTAAATAGTGGATTTAGATGATCTACAAAAAATGCTCTGGAATAACCAAGATGGAAAGTACCACGAAAAAATCCGAGTAAAAACCAGCATTGTGTCTTCGAAACATAATAGGACGAAACAATTATAATTATTATAATAAGAAAAAATAACAGGATTCAGGAAAGTTGTAACGAGTTTTTTGTTACCTGCATAAAAATGACTTAACAATAAAATTATTACTTCCAGCACGAAATAGGGAAATTATATCAAAATTACAGAACCAATTATACGGTGCATTGCATTATGTAGTACGTACTCACATCAAATTAACTGGCCACCAAGGAAGGTTTTTTGGTTAATCATATTTCATGGCAAGAATTACAGTTAGTGCAACCAATTTCCTTACAGTTTATAAGTAATTGTAAAAAAGAATTCAAACGCTAAAAAATTATGTGTTAATTAGACGCATTAAAATAATTACACTCGCAAAATGTCCAAGAAATCCAGAAAACAAAAGTAACCTATTTCAACAAGGAAATAAAAACAATACTTGTTGAGCTCATGTTGAGTGTGATTATCATTTTGAATGTGTCAAGTTCAGGGAATTATCACAGTCAGATTTAGGCCTTTTTGAATTGAGCGTGGCTTTGATGAGATGAGCTTATCTGTGAATTCATTAAAATTAATGCTTCAACCATTTACATAATTTGTAATAGTTTTATTGGCACAAGTAGACGGCTCTAATAATTTTGTACGATTTCAAAAAATTGCAAATGATTTTGTAGATTACAATCAAAATTGGTGTCCATGTAAGCTTCTTGCACATCAAATCTAGTATCAAAGAATCGCAGTCACTGGTCACCAACGAGATGCCAATTTCTAAAAACTCAGTCGGATAAAGTTTTCTAAAAAAAAGTTTTGATCTTCTAAAATT
>JAAXNX010000382.1:0-31303 GCA_036491905.1 Folsomia manolachei
ATCTATTGCATATTCTACCGTGACCCCAAACCTAAATTCTAAGCATAGTTCAATAAGTTTAGGAATTGTAGCTCTGTTAAACTAATAACTACATATATCTGCTCTGATTAACAGAGAAAAGATTCATTTATTTGGTAATTAACCCTACGTTTCTAATAATAGAAATATCTACACCTCACTTTTCTCCCTCGACAATATTTTTATCCATTTTTTCTCTCTTTTCCCCTGTGGGTTGGAGTATTAGTTATACTTATAAATATCTAAGTTGCAAGCAGTCGGTTATTGTAATACCAATTCCTTAATCATTATGTAGAAAGCTTACAGCTCATTGTGCAGCAGCTTCTTTACTTTTGGACAAACTTTATTTAATTATTTACTTTGTGTTGAAAAAAAGAAAGCTGAAGGCTGTCTTATCGATTGGAATAAGATTGCCAAAAATTTTCTCCCATGTTTCAATCGACAACTAATCTTTGCTTGTTTTCCATTTTTACAAGGGAATGGAAATTGGTAAGACATATTCGGTCTAGTATTTCAAGGTTGCAGCAGCGAGGAAAGATGGAATCAACTTAAATTAATGATGCATTATCGTAGGATACAAAAATAAATTCGACATAAAGCCATTTCACATGGAAGATATAAATGAGAGAATGGTCCAAAATATTTCACGATTTTTTTGTGTTATGCGAGATTTTTTGTCATTTTTTTTATAAAAGTTGTAACTTTCACTGCAATCTAGAGTTGGTTGTTTCGCAATTCACAAACTCCCACATTAAAAACTTTGATTTCAGATAAGCACGTTTGGCAAAAGTTGACAAACTAGTATTTACTCAGTTTGTGTGGCTTTCTCTTTTAGGTTGCTTTTCTCTCAGCCAGGAGCGTTTATCCATTAAGCCAGGAGTGAAAGCATATTCAAACTTTTCTATAATTTCTCTATTTCTCTTCAGTTGGGAATGCAATGCAAATCTGCACAAATGCCTCCTACTTCGACTCAATGAAGTACCAAACTCGTGTGTCTTTGTTACCAAACAAATCCTTCATCACAAGTATAATGTTACACTTCCTTTATGTGTTTACCGCAAACAAAAATACTTTCTCCTACTTATCCGTCATGAAATATAATGATGTGAAAGTAAATACTTCTTTCACGAAAGTTGAGATGAGAATTGTATCAAATTACTTGAATATTGACCAAAGAAAGGTTTCGCAATTGTTGAATGATTTGTAAATATTAACAACATGAAACATACTAATCAATACCATAAAAATATTAAAATTTAACACAAATACCTGTTGTTTATGGACTAGAACCGGAAGCATACATTTATTTTGATTCAAATAAGATAAAGTGAACAGTTGCATTTGTAGGTTAATTCTATATCTAGCGAAGTATAAGCAGAAGGACACCCTAGGTGCTAATAATTTCTTAATATAATTTCATCGTTAAAAAGATTTATTGACAATTGTTACATGCAAATAGATTGCAGTCCAACGCTTCTATTACTGCTGCTTAACTGACCGTGGCATTTATTCTGTAAAGTAACACAAAACAGGTAGACGAAGTCAACAAGCCACACGACAAATCTAAGCTCAGGAGAACACTTGACTTAAAACTTTCTTCCATGAAGTTGTGTAACTTTCCACTCACCTGGGTCCAATCGTATCTTAATCTTATCAAGTAGATACATGTAGATAATTCTTGACTAACTGGATGGACAAATAAAATCATACTGAACCACCAGACTCTGTCAACTAAAGTTTTACTTATTTTAGAAGGCACATCCGGGCACCTTTTATGCAACACATACAATATACCAGGAGAATGTTTTTTTTTAAAACAAACATTCAGATTCTACAAAGTCACACAGTTAAACTTGGTGATCATCGCACCATTTGTACGACGCATTTCTGAAATTTTGCATCGTGTAATTTGTCAGGAAAGAATGACTACATCAATTTTTAAACAAGTTCTTTCACCCAATAAATATTAAATGTATGATATCTTTCCTACACCGGAAAGAGGATGAGCAAGTATAAGTGTGGGAAGAAACAAAGTTTTTATTGGATGAAATGACTTTGTCCGTCTGTCTGGTCAATTAATGTCAAAACGAGATGAGGTAACAGGTGAACATCTTATAAAAGATTGAACGATTAATACAAATGGCCACTGTTTAAATAATGAATATTAACAGTATGTAAATCACGCATCTCAAATGTGTCCGAATGGTTTTACTTGGCTAAAAAATTTCTGCGAATATGCGATCTTCCTGTATCACTTTGTGATGTCAAGTTGTAAGTTATTTTTCAGTGAGTGACAATAGAAGCAGGATGCTAAAGATTGCCAAAGTCGTAGATTAATTCAGCCAGGGACAAAATGGTTCAGACCGTTTAGCAACTTGGAATTGAACAATATTTTACAGGATAGCCGCATAATACAAAGGAAACGAGTTAGCACTATCACAGTTGCGCTTCGTAAACTACTTATTAAGACCAAAAAAAAAGCCATCAAGCATTACTTTCACTATAAAAAATAACCATATTTTCGGATATAGTTGTTTTTATATGAATATATCTATATTTTTCACCGAGCTCGTATCGCAACACTGCAGCCAAACAGCTATCTGTTTGCAGTGAATGTCATCCTAGTATATCGCAAAAAGTGAAAGCTTTTTCCGCTTCAGTGAGAGAATTGGAAAGGTTAAATAACATTTTGAATAAATTTCTGAAATTGAATTTTTATCTATTCAACACGCAGCGTGAACAAGGACAATGAAAAATCGTTTACAAATCTTGGCATTCCTCTAGCATGATCATATCATATCTGGATTTATTTGCGGTTCATGTACTGCTATATATCCGCAAATATTTTCAACCTGTACCTAAGTAGATATGCTTCTGAATAGAATTAAAATTAGTGTTGTTGAGGGTTGGATTGGATTTTTATCAATTATATCAATGTGTCCAGAGAGCAGTTTGAATTCTGGAATTTCCTTTAATCCGCATGTACTTGAATTTTACAGATAACTGCATGAACACTAATCTTCACTTGGGAAAGGTTTTTACGTTATTTACAATAGATTTAAAATTAAATTGTACCTGACCAGACGGGGTTTGCCTCATTGTCAGCTTTAAATAGAACAAGGTCAAACTATGTTGGGCATTAATGTCCTGGACTTTTTGACTTATCGGGATTTCCAGTCTAATGTATTGTAAACATAGAGCAGTTTCCTCTTCGTCATTGTTCAAATGCATCTTGGGCTAATGAACTACAAGCATTTAGAGTTAATTGCTGAATAATACTGGAAAACACGACTCTAAATTGCACCACAGAACCACTTCGATAGTGTCTGATTGATCAATAATTTCAACCCGTGTAACGGTGAATGGCACCTGCGTCAGTACCTTATTTGTGCAAATGTCCTCCAGATTTGCTTCGTAGTGAGATGAGCTTAATCATGGTATTCCCGAATAATCAACAGTTATCCTGTTGCATCACTCAACTCAATGGGAAATCATGCGTCAAGATTAACAAGGTTGAAAAAGCTTTACCTTGTCACCAGCCTTAAAAGCTTAGGAAGGTTTTGAATGGAAAATTGTTGAAATGAGCCAAAATTATTAAACTCTCCTGATTGATTGATCTCTTGTCAGTGTCACCGGATCGAATGTATTGTGCAGGGCATAAACAATCGAAACTGATTGCGAAAGTCCAGGATAATTCTGCTCATGGATATGAGGTTATGGATGATGTCCAAAAGACTGCCAGATATGCTAATTTATCAGTGATATCGAGTGGCCGGACGAGGGTTATAAAACCGTGTCGTTTTGTCGGACAATACTCACTCCAATCCCGGACTTCACTCAGCACTCCATTAAACATGAAGGTCGCTATTGTTCTCGTTGTTGCGGTTGCCTCTTTGGTTTCGGGTATGTTCTCAATTTACTGATTTTTCATAATTCTATAATTTTATAAAAAATGTGGTTACAAAATTGTAGCTGCCCCGAAGCCAAAGACCACACCCTTTGTCTTCCCCGGCTTGAACACCGGAAAGATTGTGGGAGGTATTGAGGCTACTCCATACGAATTCCCCTTCCTTGTCGATATGCGACGTGGCAGCCATTATGTAATTATTTATTTTATCTTATTCATATTCTAGCTATCATGTACTTAATTATTTTATTCGTTTCATAGTGTGCTGGATCTATTATTAGCCCCGAGTGGGTTGTAACTGCGGCTGTAAGTCAGAAGTTTAAAGCAATGAAATTTTTAATGAAATAATGGCGCATAAGACCATAATTAAAATTATTTGTTATTCTACAGCATTGCTCCCAAAGCGCTCCATCAGGCTACACCCTGACCGCTGGTGACCACAACATCAACACCATTGAAGGAAACGAGCAAACACGCCAAGTCGTCCAAATCATCAACCATCCCAGCTATGGATCGTAAGTGCAATATTTTGACCACTCACTCAGCACGCCTTGCATAATAACTTGCAATTTCAATGTGCAGAAACATTGACTATTTTCTCAGAAAATCATGTGCAAATAATGTCACTTACTGAAACTTTCTCATTTTCTAGTCCCCTTCAATACGAGAACGATATTGCTTTGATGAAGGTTTCACCTCCATTCGACTTCAACGAGTTCGTCTCCGCCGTCATCATTCCTGATGTCAACTTTGCCCCAACACGTAAGTCGACGATAAGTTTAAATTGATACGCGTAATGGCTTATCAGAATTCGGGAGGTGGACAAGATTTTAAAAGACTCATGACCAATATGCGTTATCCTTGCTTACAGCCGTCGCAACCGTTACCGGATGGGGTGCTTTGACTGAGGTTTGCACTAGTTCATTTAAATATCCATTTTGTTGTTAAATACTCCTACATTGCTTGACGCTAACAAATGGAATTGCACAAACACAGGGAGGTTCTTCTCCATCAAACTTGATGAAGGTAGATGTCCCATATGTCACCGATGCCGTGTGCAACTCCAACTACAATGGCAACGTTGCTGACTCCATGATCTGCTACGGAGAAGGAGGAAAGGATTCATGCCAAGGAGATTCTGGTGGCCCAATTGTTTGTGGTGCTGATAAAACTTTGTGCGGAATTGTCAGTTGGGGACAGGGTTGTGCCCGACCAGGTTGGTAATACAGTGACGCGTTGAATGTTTTCATACTTAAGGCTACCATTGTTCCACAGGATTCCCCGGAGTCTACACTGAGACCAGTTGGTACGGAGAATGGATCAGGACTGCCACCACCCCCACCGAAGAGGATCCAGAGCCCATCACCACAGTTGACACTTGTGGAGGATTTGTCGACTCCAGTTCCGCTGCCATCGACTTCATGGCCGGTGCCGATCTTACTCCCGGACAAAGATGCGTGTGGACCGTCAAGGGACCATACGATAGCTCCCGATTCCTTCTTACCAGCTCTGGTCTTGGCGCTGATGACCATCTTTATGTCACCAAATACGACGGATCCACTGCTATGCCAGGAACTCAAATCGAAATGTAAATCTAAAAAAATTTCATTACTTCCTGCAAGAAAGTGTCCTTAGTCCTACGCCTAAATTAACGTCAAACTAAAATTTACTATCCAAATATTATAGCGTCCAGTCTGGAACAAACTACACCGTTGCTGGTGGTATGGTTCTTGTGACCCTCATCGTTGGAGCTGCACCTTCTCAAGGATTTAACTTGGTCTATTTCTCCTCTGGATTCGGAGACAGCTCCCCTGCCCTCACAGGATTTGAGACTCTTTCCGATACCATTGGATCCCTCACTTATCCAGCCAGCGGTCAATACAGGAATGGAGAGAATGCTCTTTTCATTGTTAACCCATCCGCAGCCGGAAACCGCACTCTGAAATTCTCAGCTCTTGATGTTGAGAACGATAGCTCTTGCAGCTACGACGCCGTTGCTCTTTACACCTGGGTCAACAACGCCTATGTCCAACAAGCACGGTAAGAATTTGCATGTCGATATTTCTGAAACAAGTTATTTTATACTCAGGAGCGTAGAATTTTAAAATGTATACTTTCTTCGAATATAGATTCTGCGGAACCACGACCCCACCAAGCTTCCAGATTCCCGGAGGTCTCGCATTGATCACCTTCACAACTGACAGCAGTATTGTTGGTCGTGGATTCACCTTCGACTGGGCATAATTTCGTTATTGGAGATGAGGAAACTAGTGTTATTTTAATTTGATTGTCGTAAAGTAAAAAATTTAGTGCATTGGAATAAACGGAGTCAAAATTGAGTAAAGCTGTAATAAAACGGATTTATTTACAATGTTAAAGTGATTAGTAAGGCTACAATATTATGTTGCTAGAATCTATTTATCGTTGAAACTGATCAGGAATTGAGATCTTGGACAGCAGTTGACTGCATTTGAGGGACTTGTAGAACTTTTCGAGATAATCGCATCCCACCAGAGACCGGGTCTCGGCCAAAATACTTAACATTAATGTCTTGGCCCACTTCCAATCCCAGTGCACTAGGATGAAGGATCTTGCGTTGATCTAATTGAGAATTGTGAAGTAGGGCTGGTTGCATGTTTGGATAAAGAGTGACCATTACACCGATATCTCTGACTTCTACAATTTTAGCTGTGTATATCGACCCAAACTCTAATTCTGGTTGGCGTTCTTCAGTCAAAAATTCATGGATCATTTCCTTTGCTTCCTCCATCGCCGTTTGATTTGGGGCAAAAAGATTGAGATGAATTTCATCTACTTCGGTCACCTAAATAATGATTTCAGATAATATGAGTATCAATTGTATTACGTTATTTAAAGTTTATATGTCAGTTTCAATATACCTGAACACCTGTTTCTGCAGTTAATTTTTTGACATTTCTTCCACCAGATCCAATGAATTTAGCTCGTTTATGAGTGGGTACTTCAATCTGTTCTACTAAAGGCATGTTGTCCTTTTTCTGAGTCCTTGGAGCAGCTATAGTTTGTCGCATGATTTCTAAAATTTCATTCTTGGCTTCTGTCCCTTGTAACACGGCTTCCATTACCACTTTTAAGGGAAGGCCTGGAATTTTTAAATCTGCCTGAAGAGCTGTAATTCCCTTCTTTGTCCCAGCCAATTTGAAATCCATGTCCCCCATATAGTCCTCTATTCCCAGAATATCCGTTAAAAGGACGTAATCTTCCAAATGTTTCGTATCAGCCCCCTCAAACTTTGTTACAAGGCCAATAGCTACACCAGCCGCAGGAGAGGAAATAGGAACCCCTGCATCCATTAGTGCCAAACTACCTCCACAAATTGAAGCCATGGAGGATGAGCCATTGGACTCTAAAACTTCTGATGTGAGTCTAAACAATGAAAAAAAAACATCATTTGCATGAGAAAGAAATTACTTGACAAGTGGTCAATGACATGACAATTTACCTAATTGTAAATGGGTAATCTTTTGGTATAACAGGCCTTAATGCTCTCTCAGCTAAAGCTCCATGTCCAAGTTCCCTTCTCCCAAATTGACCCCCACCCCTTCCCGTTTCATTTGTGGCGTATGGAGGAAACTCGTAATGAAGGAAAAAGTTTTTTTCTTTCAGTCCCCCAGTAATTACGGACACGGGGTCTGATTTAAGTGCAGAGTCAATCGAGTCAAAGGCAACTGTGCAAAACACTTGAGTCTGTCCCCTTTGAAATAGCGCTGATCCATGGAGGGGTTTGCACAAGTCAACATTACACGAAATATTTCTCAATTGTATCAAGGATCTTCCATCACATCTAACTTTTTCCTCCAATATTAAGTTCCTAAACACAGACTTTGTTAGCTTATTAAACACCTCGTGCACGAGGCTGGGTTCATAATTTGGGAAACTATTACGAAGCTTGTCTACCACATCCGTTCTAAGAGCTGAGACAGCATTATCTCGCCCCAATTTGTCAAAAGTATGATCCGTGAAAATGTCTTTAAGTCGAAGTTCACCAAATGTTCTCGCAGCATCTTGCAAATCGTCCGGAATTTGTCCAGGTTTTAATTTTTGATTTTCTAGAGGACTGGACGACGACGCCGATTTTTCAGCTTCGTCATTTTGTTCTAAATTCGTAGTCAATGTCGAAGAGGTATCCGTCCGCTTTGGTTTTCCAGCTTCCTTTTGAAGTCGACTAATTCCCGTGATAATTGCCTGGCATTCTTTTACCCCGAGTTTGATTGCTTTGAGAAAGTCTTGTTGTAGGACGCAGTCTGCTGTGGCATCCAACATTACGACTAGATTTTTACTTGTGGCAACTACCACCAGATTAAGGACACTCTGGTTCATCTCACGTCGACTAGGATTTACTACCAGCTCATTGTCAACCAGTCCAATTCTCACCGCCCCAATGGGGCCATTCCAAGGGATGTCTGACACACTGAGGGCTGCCGAAGCTGCATTTATGCTTAAAATATCTGGATCATGAACCCCATCAACGGCTAGAAGGTTGCAAATTATTTGTGTTTCACTCGTATATCCATCAGGAAAAAGGGGTCGAAGAGATCTGTCAATGAGTCGACTAGTCAAAATTTCTCGCTCCGATGGTCCCAACTCCCTTCTAAGAAAATTGGTTGGGATTCTACCCGCGGCGGCGGCTTTCTGTCGATAATCCACCGTTAAAGGAATGAACCCTTGAACATTTGACTTTGTCTTCCCGACTGCCGTGACCATAACTGATGTGTCGCCAAAGGTGGCAACTGCACATCCATCCGCCATTCGGGCGAGGCGTCCTGTACCAACTTTTAGAATTTTCCTGAGAATATATCAACTTCCATTAATTTTCGGAATGATCCACAATAACTAATTCAAACCTCAAATACTTACCCATCGGAAAATGTGATGGGAGTTTCGTGCGTTGTCAATCCCGAGCTGGAAATCCATCTTCTTGACGTGCTTTGTTGTAAAATATTAAACAGTTTGGTACCCACACAGGGTCGAAATCCTACCATCGTTGACAGATTCTTGTCGCAGGTGATGGTCCAGATAATTTTCAATTTACTATTATATTGATTATTACCTAAAATTAAAAAAATTACATAAATAAATTGAAGATTACTCGAAAATAATAATGTACACTGATTAAGTTACCTTCTTCACAGCTCGATTAATATTAATGATGGATAGCAAATCATGTGTTAGCTCAAATTAATTCAAAATTGTCAAAAAATTCGTGTCGTCAGTTTCCTCGTGAAAAACATTTTTAGGAGAAATGTGCGAGCCGGCTGAGTTCGCGCTGAGGGTTCTTCAATGCCCGGATCGGGTTTTTAACAGTTTTTATAAAAAGTTTTTCGGATTATTTTTGTGCAAAAATTTGGTCCTTTATTTGAAAAAAATCTATGAAAGTCAGTGGTTGGCTGCTACAAGGATAATTTTTAACCATCATCGATTCCGGTACTTTTATAGCTCTCAATTTGCATGTTTCTTAAAGAACTTTGAATTCCAATTATTATGAGGTTTTATTCGGTTTATATTTATTTAACACAAAAATTGCAAAATATTTGGTATTCAGAGTGATCATAATAACCCTTAGATTAGATTCCATGTTGCAAAAATAATCATTCGATTTAAGTTAGGTTTTGTTTGGCACGGTGCGGGACGCAATTGGCATTTTTTTATAGATAATAGATCGAAATTCTCGTAATCCATAATTCAAACGGAGTTATCATAATATTTATCACGTACACTAATATCACATTGCAAATAAAGCTATTACTTATTTATAAATTAGCAGGCATACATTCGGACATCTTCAAAATTATGAGAATTTTATATTTTAGGTTTTTGTTTACAATAATTTGTGTTTATCGCCGTCATCACGTGCAATGATTGTTAAATTATAGTTTATGTTAGGTTACATTTCAGTTGTAATAATTATTGGAGTCTTCATAACTTTCCTGCATAACGTTGTTTACAAACTGAGGTTAACTCGCTGCGACAGTTTCAAAACATGATGCGGAAAAATATCATAGCAATACGCGATAGGAGTTGTCAGTCAAGCCAAAGAGTATAATCACGCCGATGTTCTTCTCGTAGATAAGGTCACATATGAGGTCTGCTATTCCTTTCAAGTACTTTTTCAGTCGTGGGTGTCTGGAAAGGAAAAAAAATCATAACATAATTATATTGGTTTTAGAATAAGTATTGAACCTCTCTTGGTCATTACATACTTTTCGATAACTTCTGCGACACTTTTAACAAATTCTTCCTTGTCGTGAATTGACAAAGATGACGCAATGTTGTTGAGCACGGTTATGTTCACTTCCAAACCCAAGACCTCGACCGTTTGTTGACGTCCAAGTTTTGATAGGATATCACTGATTCGGCTCATTATCTGTTATGAAAGAAACATAATTGACTCCTCTGTGATAAAGCTGTCTGTGGAAAAGCCTTTATTACCTGGTTTTCGTATTTTCTTTTCAAATGAGAAGGTCTTTCACGCTCTTGAAAAATAATGGAAATGTTGTAAGTTGGTAGGCCACTACTACCGCTGCTAATGCTGCCACTCCCACTGTGACCTCCATGATGGCTGTGAGCATGGGCATGAGTATTGGCAGAGGCAATGGGGCAACAGGTCACCTCAATTCCGCCCTGCTTCACTGAAATTGTGTCACTTCGAACTATTCCCCCTGATTGCGCTACACACTGCTCAGTACATCCGTCATGAAGGGTTCGATTTATCAGCTCAATAACTTCGGACTTTGATAGTTTCTTTTCATTGAATCGTCCTCGTTCCCACAAACGCACTCGAATGTTGCTGAAATATTCCCCTTCTTTTAAAATTACGAGAAAAATAGCCCCGATTTCTTTACAAAACTCTTCCGCGGATTCTAATGTCTGCAAGTTGGGTAAATGAATTTGTTATTAGTATTTGCATAAACAGAAAATACGCAACATTATCTTCATCCTTGTTTAATTCCATTCACCTGAGATGCATCCACCAAGGAAGCACGTATCCCGTGAAGAAGTAATTCCTTCATCATATCGATTTTCTCTTTGATCATTGGATGGTGACCCAAAGCACAGACAAGAACATCTACAGAACCACTTCGAGTCCATTCCTTTCCAATAGTATTATTTTCATCTTCCTCGTCAACTGCAAACCCTGCAATCAGCTTATCCAGAGAGATGCTTATTCCTACACCACAGGGAGCATCATCTCTGCCTCCTTCGACATTTCCATCTTGTTCCAAATACATGGATGTTCTAAGGACAAAAAAAATCAAATAAAACTTTAATGTCTTTTTTGTTTTCTTTACAGACTACTACTCGGCAACTATTTCTTTTTGAAGAAGCGAAAGTTGGATGAAAAATAGCCTGAATGAGCATTCACTGGAATCAAGACACAAGCCAAAACCCAATATTGGAGGAAACGGAAACTACTTATCAAGTGGCAAAATGCCAACAACTTGGACGGTATTTGGTTGCAGCTCGAGGTATTCATCCAGGGCACAAACAGATAAATATTATTTGTATTTCCAAAAAAAATATTTTGGACTATTTTCAGACCTCCGTAGGGGAGAAATAATTTTGCAAGAATATCCGATTGCTGTTGCCCCACAGAAAAACTCGGAACTTATTTGCCCTGGGTGCTTTGGCTCGCCAAATACTAATGTAAAACATTTTTAATAGCAATCAAGTATCATGAATGATGAATGAAGCAAGTAAGTCATTATTTTCTCTACTTTGATTAGTGCCAAAAATGCAGCTGGCCAGTTTGCGGTGAAGAATGTCCTCAATCAGAACGACATTCCGTGGAGTGTGAAGCTATTTCTATGTTAGATGATGCATATGCTAGAAATAACAAAGAGAAAAAAATTCGATCTACTCTAGCCTGGGTCTCCCTTCAAGACACACTAATGATTTTCCGCTGCCTCAGCCTTAAGTCACAGAATAAATCAAAATGGGATGCACTTCAACAAATGGAAACCAACTGGGAGCAGTGGTCAACGTACGTAATATTTTATATACCTGAATGATAAGATTGTAAACTGAATACCAATATTAATTTAAATAGTTCGCCATTATATATAACTGCAGAAGAAACACTGCAAACTATTCGAGATCAGTATGAAATTTCAGAAGAGCAATTCAGCAGTGTTGAAATTTTACAAATTTTAGCAATATTTGACATTAACGCGTACGAAGTAAAGATGCCGGAAGTGAATATTCAGGGATGCTATCAACTAGCAAGCCTTGCTGAACACTCTTGTATGCCAAATGCTTTTAAGACTACAAGTAGTAAGTCGTTGTCCAAATTATTTAATTATGCATTACTTTTCTTGATCATAACATCTACATTCTACAGGCAGCAGTTTCCTATTAACTATGCGAGCTTTATCAGATATTCCAAAAGGCTCCCATATTGCCACTACATACTGTGACGTCCTTTGGCGAACGAGTCAAAGGCAAAAACATACGCAGTGGTCAAAGTTTTTTGCCTGTCATTGCCTACGCTGTACAGACTCTACAGAGCTTGGGTCATATATTTCGTCAATTTGTTGCCCTGTCTGCCCCATTGACAGTGTTGCAGCTCTCATCCCAATTTTACAACCACAAAATGACACAATCAAAGAAGACGAAGAGGAAGAAGGGCTCTGGAAAAATCCTCACAAAGACTATCAGTGCCAAAAGTGTGGAGCAATTTTCCCAGCGAGGTACCCAAATTATTAGTAAGTGTTTTTAAACCAAACCTATATCTCATTTTGCTTCTTTATTTTTACAGTCGATGTGAAAGTTTTATGATCTCGGCAGAACAGAATCTCAACAATTTAGATAAAGAATGTCCAACAGAAGAAAAAAATCCTGACGATTTTGAGGTGCTAGCTTTTATCAATTTAGGATCTCCTTTAAAATCGCATATCAAATACGAAACACTTTCTTCTTGTATGCCTATAGAGTTGGTTGGAGCAATGGACTATTTATCCAGCTGCCAAAAATCCTCTAACAGAATCTTACAGCCATGCCACAAAAGAAGTGTCAACTTTATCGCCAGGAAGAAAAAGGAACAAAGTAAAATACAACCCCTCCTCTTTGTTGTATCTACATCCGCAACATGCTTTATCCTTGGACGCATGCCACACTGTTTTTCTACTTTATGCTTCAGACAGTTTGCTCATCGACGAGTTAAATAGAAAAAGTTCGCTTGGATTGCATTTGCTTCAAGCAACGGCGCCCATTTTTGGAGGTGAATCAACAATAAATGTCCTATGTGCACCATTAAATAATACTAATCATCATAAAATAAAGTATATGTTTCCTATCAAGGAGGGATTTCAATGTTTCGAGGAACTATTATGTATGAATTGGCAATGACAAAAGCATCAGTTTTCGCAAGGAGTTTGGAACATCAACACGGCGAATCTCCTAATAACGATCTGAAAACTTTAGCCAATGTACGTGAAGGAATATTGATGATTTTTTTGTGTTAGTCAAGTATTTTTATAACAATTGCACATTATTGATTACAGGAAATCATTTGTCTGCTAACTGAAGCGCTGGAAAACTTGCAGTATGAATTTCAAGATCAACCTGAAGGAAAGCTTTTTGCTCTAGGACTAAAACAAAAAGAATCTTTCCTTGAATTTTTTAAAGACATTATACCAGACTTGTGATTATTTTAAATGCTGCGTTGGAG
The DNA here is from genome assembly GCA_036491905.1 of Folsomia manolachei. Classification (NCBI taxonomy): domain Eukaryota; kingdom Metazoa; phylum Arthropoda; class Collembola; order Entomobryomorpha; family Isotomidae; genus Folsomia; species Folsomia manolachei. Next base: position 13,632 of record JAAXNX010000382.1, read on the forward strand.
GAATGATATGTACAGCAAATACATTGATTGTGTGTGTGCAATTTTTTTTACCTGAATTCCTGTATAAGGTTATCATATCTTCCTCCAGCAGCAATGACGTCCATTGTCATCTTATTTTTTCGACGTTTTAAATCACAACAGACGACTTGGAATAGTAAACCAGAGTAGATCTGAGAGGAAAATGTTAGAGCCGGTGTGACCGTGATGTTACCCTGCAGAAAAGGTCAACATATTTTATTTTTAACCATGTTAATTAATTTCTTTCATATTGGATAATCTACAAATTCACCTTTATTCCAAACGCCTCAATGTTGTTGATGAGAATTTCCAGTTCATGAAGTGCTTCCTTAATGCAGCTTGCAGCCTCACCCTTTCGCTTCATGAGTCCTTTTAACATACTACTTATTTTTGTAAAAGATCCTTCCACATCCATCAACTGAAGCAACATGGTCACAAAGTGGTCAGAGAGGCCTAGACTACATAAATGGGTTTGAATTTGCTGCTTGGAGTCTCGCTCGTTCTTAACTTCAGAAAGTAGTTTGGTAATTTTGCCAAAATGCTTTTCATCCACCGCATGATGAAGAAATAAACCCAATAAAAGTTTGGTGTGGCCCAGTCGGATTGTACAATTTCGGTTTCTTAACCAAGGCAGTTCTTGCAGTATTTCAAATGTCACCGATAGAACTTCTGCATCTGATATAAGACTTCCTAAAAATTAGCCAACAATTTGGAGTTGAACTTGTATATCATAAATGGGGTTACATTGTATATATGTATAAGTAATTGCAAACCTTGTGAGGAATCCACAATATCGAATGCACACTCAATCAATTCTCTTGGATGTAATCCATGAACCTTTCTTTCCCGAAAAACTTTGTCGATTGTGAACCGCTTGAAATGATTGATGCCATTTCGTCCAACATATCTGGCAAAAGCAACTCTGAGATCGTGAGGTACGGAAACAATTCCTCCTAAACAATCCCAAAGATTATTTTCTGTCGGAAGCAAGGATTTTGTGTTTAAGTCGTTAACGTGATATTCTTACCTGAGTGGCACATTAGAGAAACACAAGTGTCAACATTTTCATACAGACCAGATTTAGGGAGGAGTAAAGGAGTGTGGAGCTCAGTGGCTCCATGTCTTTCGAATACTTGGTGTATTATTCGTTTCACTCGATGGACAAAATATAGAGATTTCGCAACTGTCCCAGACGTGGTCGACGAGCTTAGGCACGTTGTAAAATTCTTCCCTCCATCCATATCGTACGTGGCATCCTCCACGGGGCTTACTTCTTGTGAAAAGCATGAGGCTACAAGGTACTTGTAGGATTTAGTCTTAGAACTTCGTATAGTCCTTGAGAAAATATCCCTGAGCTCTGCTTCTTCTAAATGAGGTGGTGGTAGATAGTCAGACTGAAGGAGTTCAAGACTTGTTGGTCTCTTTGTGTGGTCATGATTCAGCAACCATTTGGTGATGAATGTAACTTGAGGGAATAGGGTCTGATCAAAATCCTTTGGGAATGCAATGACTTTTTGTCTGAGGCCCACAATTACACGAACCCTTTCCATGGCTGTGGACGATGGGTGGTGAAACATTTCAAAGAACATTACTCCAAGACTGTAAATGTCTACTTTTTGATTGTACGTGGCCTTTTGGCCAGTTGTAATCAGCTCTGGTGCAACATACAACGCTGTCCCAACTTGACCGGTGCGCGTTTCTTCTGTAAAATCTGGAGACTGAGACTGATGAGGGTCAATCAGTTCGACATCTTGCAGAGATTCATCTGGTCTTTTGGGAATTATACTAGAAGTTGCAAGACCTGGGAAATCACAAGAATATAGGAATTACTGTTTTAATCGCTATTTAAATTTGAGGGTACCAAAGTCTCCAATTTTGACGTGGTCATTCCAATCCAAAAAGACGTTCACAGGTTTCAAGTCACGGTGGATCATTCCTTACGTATGATTGACAATTAAATGTTTAACAATATTAATGGGTATTAATTTCTTAATTAGTTAGTACTCACCTTGCTGGTGAATGTGAACCAGACCCTCAACAATTTCTCGAAACAACCTCCAAGTACGGTCCAGATCGCCACAGAGATTATTGTCAATTGCATTCCTGTGCGAAATAGACATACAAATGAGCTCTAGAACTATGTAAAAAACAAATGCTTAAATTTGATTATTGCATACTTCAATGTGGACTTCTCACAGAATTCCATTTGGATATACAAATATTGAGATTCTTGAAGAAAGGAAGTGAGAGACAGTGGAGCACTTGGGACGTTGCTCTCAGCAGAAGCCTTTGGTAAAGATTCGGACTCTGCAGAATCATCCTGAGTGTCATCAGAAGCTGCAATTTCCACACGGCCAGACTTTGATGGTGAATCTGAAGGCTCGAAAACTATCTCATCGGAATCATCCATCGCGATTCGCCTAAACATAACCATAAGTTACAAGTACGAACAAATACTGTCCATTACAATATAAAATATTTACCTGAACGAAGTCCCGAAAAGATCATCGTCATCACTGCTTTCATCCGAGTCATCGCTACTAAAAGTACGTTGAGCGAGGCCAGACGATGCACCCCATTCACTAGTATCACCCCCGGCTAGGGCAGGAGCTAAATCTTCTATATTGTCATTCAGTCCTAACTGCAAAGACGAAAATTTACGGTTACAACTTTGCAACTTACAACACAAACCAAATACTTGAGCTAAACCAAATAATCAACTTACACTATTTTGTTGCTTTTTAAACAGAGCTTGAAAATGAACAGCTAACGGATTCACAGATTGAGCAACCTTCTTATTGGTGGCATCCGTGGACTCCGATGTTGTAGTTCCTTCATCATCACTTTCGATAACCGTTTCAATCCAGCTGTTAAAGTACCTGACTACATTTTCATGGTTCAGCTGAGACAACAATTTAACCTCACGTACTATCTGGAAAAATAAGACACATTTATTAAAAAGTGTGGTTGTTTTAAATACAAATTGTGTTTGAATTTCATTTTGTCAAAGTGGTCCAAAAAACAATTATTATTTTTTAGCAATTTTTAATACGAGTACTGTTTTATCAAATTGTGACAATGGCTGAAAGTGACAGTGGGAGGTTGGACAGGGGGTAAGGAGTTGGTGAATGACATGACTTTGAAAGAACGAATAAAATTAATGGAATACTTGAGTGCCAAGATAAGCAGTGCCTTTGACCAGATTGAAAGTGGGGGTGGTGAGAGTAGTAAAAGGGCAGCATCCACTACTAGCAAAATACCAGTGCCTGCAAAGAAAGTGAATTGGGGATTGCGAAGGTGGAATGAGGAAATGCGGGCACAATTGCTCCAAGTGTCCTTACGTTTATGAGACTGATTTCATTGAAAATCCGTGGAATTCAAGATCCTCGTGGCATTAGCCCTTCATAATCTACCTGCAGCAGACCCACCACAACAACTAACCTACCAAAATATTTTAAATTTTATTGAAGAAACGTTTCCAAAATTTATGACTGGCGCAGGAAACGGTTGGGATGCACTTAAATTAGAATTGCAAATGATAGCGTCTCCTCAAAGGTCAACCTTCCAAATGATAGCCCCATATAGAAAAACCAACTGGTTCCATCTTTCACAAACTGGTCGCCATGCAAAAAAGGAGTCTCTGCGGTTTTAGCCCTTGTTGGATTCAACCCAGTGGTTTTGGATGCTACTCAAACAGAGCTGAGGACTTGGCTGAATGAAGAAGATAACAAGGGCAAACTAGTGTCTCTAATGAAACAGGGGTCAAAGTTGACCGATCTTATGACAATAATTCAGTCTCATCCTTGACGGAAAATGTGTAAAAATATACTTACCTTTTTGTTCAATTGCTTATTTCGTGGGTTGAGCTTGATCCTTTTTAAGGCATAGACGCGGCTATCAAGTTTGTTTTTGACCTGTCAAATTGAGTGTCCAACAAAAATATTAGAAGGAAACGTGGCATGATCCTTAAACCATGATAAGCCTACCTTTAAAACGTCCCCAAATCCTCCTTTTCCTAAAAACTTCAAAATCTGAAATTCACTTTGAACTCTTGAATGTCCTTTGAATAGATGTGGAAGGGACTGTGGTACATCATCTGTTTCCTCGTCATCCTCTTCGTTTTCCACCTAATACATGAAGGAAACAAATTATATAAAAAAACATCCAAAAATAATTTCATGAATGCAACAGTTTTCTAAATACCTTATTATTTTCCTCTTCCGCTTTAAGGGGGCATGGAAGCTTAAGGGGCGAATCAGGGTTAAGCGGAGTTTTGAGAAATGCGTGACCCAACAACTCTTTTGCAGACCATCGGGAATGTTCAACTGGAGTGAGGCACCTATAATTTTATGTAATTTTTTAAAATCACAAAATATTTATCGTCAATATTTAAGTTTCAAAATACTGATCAAATTATACTCACTTTTTAAGAAAATCTTGTAGTTCTGGAGGTAGTACGGTGGGAATGTCGAGAGGGGCTTGGGCATAACTACCTTTGATTAGGCTGAGAAGGATTGCTCCAAAACGATAGATATCACATTTCTATATTGAAATGTGAATTAATTTTCATTTGCCTTTCATTTTTTTTTACATTTCCTTACCTTTCCTCCGCGTCCAATAGAAGGTGGGAAATTGTCATGAACATCGGGGAATTTATTGAATGCATGATACAACTCACATATCTTCCTCTCAACTCCATAGTCAGTGATCCTCACAGCTCCCGCAGTGTCGAGGAATATACTCGTATCTCGCAAAAATCGATGGACAATGTCATTTTCGTGAAGGTATTTCAGCCCTTGGAGTACCCCTTGGGCACAATGACGGAGGAGAGAAATATCAAAGGTAAGTGTTCCTTGTAGATATGACTGCACTGTGGACCCTCTAACAAATTCCTACACATGATGGTAAAAAATTATTTTTCCCAACAAATAACAATTAAAAGTAAGCTGTAGATTTTGCATACCTCAGCCAAGTACACGGTTATGGTACCAGGCTCGTCGACTACGGAAAAGGCTTTCATGCCGAAGTAAAAAACAAGGTTTGGGTGTTCTAGTTTTTGAAGTAAGTTCATTTCAACTTCAATACTATGAAGCTGTAAAATAGTTTGAAAACGACGGTATACAATACTAGTAAGTGATGTTGAAATGGTTTCATGCAAAATTTGACTTTTTTGATGTCAACCATACCTGTTTCATCACACCATCCAATGTAATTGAATCACCAGCCCCGATAGATTTCACTTCCTTCCCTTTTTTATCGACTCGTGCTACAAACTTCCATTCGGAAATTGCAACTAAAGTGCCGGTCCTGGACATTCCTGCATAAACGGTTGTCCCACGTTCGCTTTTTCCTGCACAAATATTTCGAAACATCAAAAATAAATTTGTGTTGCAATATTAGTGCTATGCATTAAAATTAAAAAATCTTAAAAAATTACCCAACACTTCCCCACGGTAAAACAAGTTTGAATTCTTTCCACACATGAACTCGATCAACTAAAATAAAATTGCAACAGTCTTATATGAAACAGCTCTATTAGTGTATGTGAATATTGTACAAGTTAACGTAAATTATTACCACATGTATTTAACTTACTTGGACGAGATCTGAGGATTCTGAGAACGAGGAGTCACTCCCCTCTGAATTACTGCGCATCAAAGACCGTTGTTTTCCTCCGGTAGAAAATCGACGTTTACTTGCAGCACGACCCCTTAGTGACATTGGAAAACTGTCCCCTTTCACTGGAGAGGAAGATGAGGTAGGACTGTGGCCAGGACTAGTGGGGGAATCATCCAAATTGTTGGTGAGAGGATTGGGGACGGTTGTAGTAACCTGAGATCGACGTTCTTTGATTTTTCTCAGTTCCTCGCGTTCTTCATTTTGCTTTCGTAGAATCTCTTCCTTAATTGCCAGTCTCTAATTAAAGAGAAATAAAAAAAACAATCGATAAAATGATAATACATGAAAAAATATGCAAAATTAAGGTGAAAATCGCACTTCTTTTTCCTTCAAGTCAATTTGTCTCCGCAAGTTTTTCTCTTCTAATTGCTTCTGCCGCATCATCATCTCATCATGAAAGGAACCTATCGACCGTTTTTGGTGTGTGTAGAGAAAAGTCTAGGAAAAATTAACAGATGGATAGAAAAAGCGACTAGTCTTAGCAATTTAAAATATGAAATTATATCTGTACCTCAGCATGACTCAGAAGCTGGTACATAATTTCTTCTCCCAAACCCTGTAAAGCCATCTGATTTAGGCCATCCACTAGTTCTGAGATCTCTTGGGAAGAAAGTCCTTTGCTGTCTAAAACACTTAATTCAGGACCACTAAAGTCCAAAAACTTATTAATTAAGTAAAGATCCATTCCCCAAACTATAATGCAACGATTATATTTTGCTTGCCTCTTTTGTGGATAATCAAATGGAATGGAGATATGGAGAACAAGATAAGTAGGAACCTTGTGACCGTAATTAACACCCCCTCCACTACTTCCCCGCTGTGGTAAAAGCCGTACATTGTATGACAACGGTTCTGTTGGAATGTTAACCTCGTCCTTTATATCCCCCACATAAATAGCCTGTGAATATACAAGTTCCATTAGTGTCGTCATAAATGATATCATTACAAATTCAAACCGTCCCATGAGGCCATTAAAACTTTACCTTTATAACCTCTAATTCATCCTCCTGCCTTTCACGAAGACTTCCTCCATTTTTACTAGACATTTTATTTTTATTGGGCTGCACATGAGTTGTATTTGAATATTTGACACGATTGATGTACAAGAATTGATTGATTCTGAAAATACAAAATGATAGTAACATACAAAACATATTTTGCATACAAAACATATTTTGCAATGTAATCAAATAGCTTCACATACGTTCCGTTCCGATTAAATGAGAGTGCTGTTCATTGTTGAAAATTATTTGGAAGGGTAAGTTAGTCAGGTCTGTCCCCGTCCTCCCTCCCGATAAGGGAAGAGGCTATAATCCCTCCACAACTTGGTGGAATGACCATCTGCTCCTTCTCCTTATCTGGGTTGCTTATCTTGCCAATGACTCCAGACCAGGAAGGCCTTTAGTTAGTTGACTTTGATTGATGATGAAATTGGAATGGTTGTTGTCTCCGTGTTTTGGTCGCCTCCTCTCGAGGAGACCTATTTGTATTAAACGTTTTTAATTGTTGTACTAACACCATTATTTCAAAAAGCATTGTTGGATCGAGCGAGAAGAATAGCGAGATCGACGAAAATGTTGCTTACCTTAGAATTGTACTTGTTGATAAGTGTTTATTTATGATGAGGTTACTCACAACACAAACAAATGGTTACATTTTGGACTCCAATTAGTAATTTACTAATTTCCTCCACTAGATTATTTCCCCTCACTTGTTTTGTTTGTGCGTAATTTAAGGAATTAAAAATTACGTGTGTCCGTGTGTCCTGCCAACAACAGACTGCTCACATGCTGCCTGAATTACCCGGCTCACTTTTTCTTTGTTGCATGCAAATCTCAGCAGTTGGTTTGAGAATTTTGGTATGTAGCTCGATCTACTTTTTGGAAATCATGCAATTTTCTAAGAAATGTAGCATTTTAAGTAAAAAAAATGACATTAATTTATGTATGATAAGAATGTGGTTCTATGTTTTACACCAAAATCAATTTGTAGTTGACGTCTTGTTTTTGAAAAACAAGAGACAGTTGAGCATTTGTGAAAATAGCTTTTTATTTGCCGCATCGTTTTGCATATAATGATATTGTCGTCGTAATGCGGATAACCAATCTTCTCAAAGTCTTAGTGTTTCCCAAAACATGCGTCGAGTTTTATAGGGTTCATCAATCATTTCAGGATTATTTAGTCTGATACGTAGAAACTCTAGAGATTCCTCGACCTTCAAGGGCGAAGTCCATTCCACATTTTGAAACTTCAATATTTTGCTACAAATATGTTACAAATCAATCAATTCAGCATACCCAGATACCTAATCCTAACTATTCTTCATGATACTATATTACCTATGGGATGCAAAGTCTACCCATAATTTTACAAGATGCTTGGAAAGCTCAACATCCTTCGCAGTTTCATACATGAATCCTCCCTCCCAAAGTAGAGGAAACTCATCAGAATGAGCAACACCTTTTTAATGAACAATTTTTTTTCAAAATCTGTCTTGTAGGATTACAAAAATCATATATCTAGCACTCTGCAACAACTTACCGGGGACATCATGGCTGTACTCTTGCCCTAAGACAAAACTAACAAAAAGGTATTTCAGTCTTTCCGCGATTAGGCCAACAATAGGGTGAATTGATGATTGCGTCGAAATCATCAAGGCTCCAATATTATAACCTCCTTCATGGTCGTAAAGGTACGTGTATGTCAGGGTGTCGTACTGTTTCTCAAGCAGGGCCGCTTGGCTTATTTCATTATTAAAGAGACGATCTCCCATAAGAGATGTCAAATTTTGAATGTAAACTCGTGAGTTTAAGGCAATTGCGTCAACTCCAAAATAAAAGTCCTTAAGTTTTTGAGAAATATCTTGGCGAGAAGGATCGTAATGCAAGGCTTTAGGAGCCCAGGAAAACCAGTCATCCACTTCGTCCAGTTTTGTTTGATTAGCCCAAAGTACTGATAAAGGAAAACAATTTTGAGAAATTCTACATTTTCTGCAAATATGCCGTTTTTCATTCCACCACATTCACCTGTTGAATATAACAAGCCCTCATCCGCACAGAAGCCAGAAAGAGTAGGGACCTTGTGGAATCGGCCGGATTTCAAGAGTTCAAGGGGTTCTTCAGTAATAAATGCATCCTGGTTTGCAACACGTTCAATTGACGGCCCAAATCTTTCAATCAAAGGCGTTAACTGATCCTAAAATAGTTGAGTAAAATTTAAACAATAAATTCAAACATCTCTCATGACATTATGGAATTCATGTAAATACCCTCGTGTCACTATATCCTTCAAGTAATGTGTTCACATCTAATTCTCGAAGGCAGTCAATCATTTCTTCCGAAGTTTCTATCGGACATGCAAATTTTCGGGCGAAATTCTGAGCTTGCGATTTTCCGTGACGGGATATAGCCCAGTAGTTTAAGGCACTACCGCTTTGCCGAATTACACGAGAGAAAAGACCTACGGAATCTAGTTTCGTTTGGACAATAATATTAAACAAAGGCAATATGCCAATTGTTAATCACCTTTAGAATTATTTGACATCTGATGCAATTGAATTGCTGCAGCTCCGGCACTTTCCTTAATAGCAGACAAGTTATATAAAAAAAATCCTGGACTAATTTCTAATTTAAAATGACTTACCCCAATTAAAGTTACTCTTGATCTATCTCCACTAAACGCTTCGATATTTTTCTGGATCCTGAACACAATAGTTTCGTCAATGAATACATCTTTGCGTTTTGATGCGCATTACTTACCATTGCAATCCAAGATTCTGATCTTTTAATCTAATTAAAAATTCTATTTAGACAAACCTTAGTGGTGTAAATCTCTACGGAACTAACCCCATATTCCCTGTGACCACGCTGTCCCCTGTGTTTAGAAATCCTGTATCAAATCAAAAATATAAGTTGCTCATGTGCATATACAGCAATCTTCAAATTTTTGAAACATTTCTACCCAACGCTCCAAGTCTAATGGTCAGTTGTGGAAGTAATTATAATTATAAGTTCAGACTTTATAGCCGAAGTGTGATTTCAAGCTCTCAACTAACCTATAACTTAAAACAACAAGTATCACGTCGTAGTCCATGAAATACTTTGGTCCAATAAACATTGTCCCTCCCAACTGGAAGAAGCCTCCGTGGATGTACGCTATAACAGGAAGTTTCTTTACAGCTTTTGAAATCTGTTTTTACGAAGAAACCATTGAGCAATGCATGTGAATCTTAAAAATTTCCTAATGCAATACAAAATTACAGGAGAGTACACGTTAAGATAAAGACAATTTTCGTCTCCCAATTTAAATGTTGATAAAAATGCATCCCATTGAGGACAAAGTGGGCGAGGAAAAGAAGCGTCCCAAACTCCATCCCATGGCTCTGATGGCAGCGGTGGCTGAAAATAATGGTTTTATAAACACTAATTATAGATTTTGTGTAATTCCGAATTCCGAATTGGCATGAATGTAGATATGCATAAATTATTAAAAATTTGTATAAACTGGACATGCCTTAAATCTCAGAGACCCTACAGGAGGACGAGCAAAAGGGATGCCCAAAAACCCGAAAAATTCTCTACCAGCTCTTGATTTTAGAACAATCCCTTGAATTTTTCCGTCCTTCAATTCAATAACTGGACTCGTTTCTGTTTTTATATAAAACGTGTGCAAAATGAACCCCAGAAGCGCTATAAGCACTACAAAATACAACGAAACTGATGTCTTAATACAAAACATTATTCTAAGTGCTGCTTTTTTGTTGATGGACAGCCGATTATCTCAATGATAAAAATGAAATTATTTATTTTGTGTCAATCCACGAAATTATGAAATGTAGATGATAAGCCACATGAACTGACAAATAAGTACATGTATTTAGATTTTTGTTGTGAATACAAAAAACTACTTTTAAGGTAAAGCATCGGGAACCGGTTTCATCAGTCAGCACCTGACCACTCGTGAGCACTGCATTTGTTATCAGATTAAAAATAACACAAAATACTGCAATAGTCACCAATTTTATAAAATTCAAATTTATAAATGGATTATTAGATATTTTCCATCGGAAATAGACAGCTGTCGACACATAATAATATCTTCATAATATCTGTTCGCCTTATTCCAAGGGCAGTGAGATTGTTTCCCAAAACTGTCTCCTTTCTTTAAATGGTTCATCAATCATTTTTGGGTTATCGTATTGTAAATGAAGAAACTTCATATTTTCCTTGTCTGTTGAAGGAGTAAAGTCAACTCCTCGAAATTTTAACAATTTCCTACAAGTTTATATAAAATGTATTATTGCATAACGAAATTACATAATTTCTTACTTATTCGCGGCAAAATCCACCCATAACTTGACAAGGTTTTTTGATAGCTCCTTATCTTTGGCAGTAAATAATATGGCGTTTTCTACCACGCGTCCACCCCAAAGTAGTCCGATTTCGTCACAATGCGCCACTCCTACGAAAATCAAATTTAAAATAATAATTCCATTACGAAATGGAATATATTTTCCAAAATCAAAACTGACCAGGAACATCCTGCTTGTACTCTTGCCCAAGAACATAAGTGGCAAAAAGAAATCTAAGCCTTTCTGCTAAAATTGCAAACACCGGATGAATTGTAGACTGTGACGCTGCAATCAATGTTCCCATGTTAAATCCTCCCTCATGTCCGTAAACATACAAATGCATTGGAACATTATGTTTCATTTCGTGAATTGCGGACTGAACGATTCCAAAATTAAAGAGACGATCTCCATACAGATTTGTAAGATTTTGAATAAAATCTCGAAAATTCAAATGTTCTGCTTGCGTTCCAAAGTAAAAGTCTTTGAGTTTTTGCGAGATATCTTTTCTCCCAGAAGGATAATGGAATGCCCTCGGCGCCCAAGAAAACCAGTCATCTATTTCATTAAGCTTGGTTTGGTTTGCCCATATAACTGCAGGTGAATTAAGAAAATATAAGTAATTGCGATTTAGCTCGTGTTTCCTAAAAAATCAAAGCGGAAAACAACCAACTTGTTGAATGTAGTAATCCTTCATCCCTGAAATACAATTAATGTTAAAACGATAATAAAATGATGATTAAATTGATGGCATGTAATTATAATATGATGATGTGGGAAACATTTAAATATAATGATTCATTTTTCGCTTTTACATGTCAGACTAACCTGGCCATTCCGGCTAAAACGGGGACTTTGTGAAATCGTCCAGATTTTAAAAGATCAAGGGGTTCCTCAGTAATAAACGCGTGGGCATCTTTAACCACTTCAATGGATGGAACAAATTTGTCCATCAAATTGTGTGGATTATTCTAAAGAGTTGGGTTAAATTGATAATAGTCACCATATTCACGAATCGAAAAGAAAGGAGCATCAGTTACCATTAAATCTCTATGAGCCTCTATTAATGTGTATATGTCAACCGCTTGAAGGCATTCCAGCATCACTTTGGAGTTTTCATTTGCACAATTGAATTTTGTTGCAAAACGCTTCGCTTGCTCCTTGCTGTTTCGATACATTGTCCAATAATTTAGAGAACTGCCACTTTGTCTTATCGCTCGAGAGAATAAGCCTGGTTTAAAGGGTTAACAACGGAATTTTCTTATTTCTGGAGATTTGCAGAAGTAAATTGAATTACCTTTCGAAGCAGGTGACAACATTTGGTATTGAACACTAGAACTGCCAGCACTCTCCTAAAAATAAGAAATTAGTGAAACTAGAAAGTCATTGGCGTCACTTGTGGTCATCATTAAGCCTACCCCAATTAATGTAACTTGCGACTTGTCCCCACCGAACGATTCTATATTTTTCTGAACCCTAAAGAATTGTTGTCTTATGTAGTTAATTGAGGTATTAACTAAATACCTTTCTTTCCTATTTATTTTTATCTATTATTACTTACCACTGCAGCCCAAGATTCTGATCTCTTAATCTGATGCAAAATCGTTGACACAATAATTAGGTACATTTAACATTTGTGAAAACTTAGCTATGAAATTCCCTAAACTGACCCCATGTTTCCTCTCACCACGCTGTCCCCAGTGTTCAAGAATCCTGCGTATAAATATATGCAATTTAATTAGCTAATAATTAGCACGCCTAAAATAAAATTATATATCCGTGGCACACTAAATTACCCAATGCTCCTAATCTGTATGGAACAGTCACTACAATTACATCGTGATCCAAAAAATTAAACGGTGCAGTTAACATGGTCCCACCCATATGAAAATAGCCTCCATCTTTTCAAAAAATTGAACCTTTTCAATTATATTATTTTAATATTACAAAAAATAGTCAAATAACGAACGGATATGCACTAGGACGGGGAGCTTTTTTCCTTTTGGTATCTATTCAAAAATGGATTTTAGTAAATCATGCAAAATCAATCAAGACCAAAAACATGCTTTATGCTCACGTTGCTGGGTTTGAATACGTTCAGATACAGACAGTCTTCGCTATTATAGAATTCAATTCATGAATTTAAAAAACAACATCAAAATTCATGGCTCACGCAGATTACCTCCCAAAATTTGCCAAATTAAGTCCAGTAATCATAAAGTCAAGTTGGGAACACATAGCCTTTTGCGTTGAGGTATCCAAAATTCCATCCCATGGCTCCGATGGCACTGGGCTCTAAGCATAAACTTGTTAAAACATTTAAAAAATGGCATGAATTTGACATTTGTTAGTAATAGAGCAAAAACCTTAAATCTTAGCGACCCAATTGGTGGTTTGGCGAAGGGTATGCCGATATAACCGAAAAATTCCCGACCTCCAGTGGACTTCAAAACGACTCCTTGAACTTTTCCATTATTTAACTGAACTATGGGACTGGGATCTTTTTTCAACAAAATTGTGTACACAGCAATACTTAAAATTGCTGCAAGAACAGCAAATATTAGGAAAATTGATTTTATGCAAGACATTTCGTGTCATGAATATTCAACAGTGAACTGTTGACAGTGTTTTGTAAGTACTACTGAATACCGGAGAATTTTGGTTAACTACTGATGCCCATCGTCATTCAAGGATGATGGTGATATGGTTTCTTGCATATAGCATTGCATGAATATTACTGTTTTTTTTTACCAATCAATTATTTATCAACCTGCACTAGCAACAGGCTTGAATGTGCAAGTTGCGGCTCGTGGGTGAAATAATATAGTTACAAAAATTGAAGTTCACATGATTTTTAACTATATGGCTAAATGTTAAATATAATGCTTCGCATATACCTCCATAAGTAATGGTTAGAAGAAAAAAAGCCCACTCCTTTATCAAAGGCATGGTACTTATTTCGCTAAAAACCACTTTCTGAAGGTCTTGTAATAATGCAAAATAACTATCTAGCTTGTTTCGGGTTTTTGTTAACTATTCTCCATAACGCTTTTCCCACCACGGACGACACCATTCCTGCACCCAGGAGGATTACAATAATTATATTATAATAATTTATGCACTCCTTCTGAACGTAATAACACGAGTTATGATCGAAACCATAATACAGCCATCGTTTTGGCCGTATATAAGTAAGTGGCACTTACGAAGAAATCAAGTGATCCAATTGATTTTAATAGGTTTATATAATGAATTTGAGTACCTTAACCTGAGGAAATTAGGATATCATAATCATAATGTAACAATAATAATTATTATTAAAACTCTAAATTGAAACGGTATAATAACCGTTTGCTATAAATGGCATTTCCCTATAAAATAGGCACCTAAGCTATATCACGTAAATGCAAATGTACATGATATTTTAGCTTTAATTTGCAATGCAAAATTTGCATATGAATCGGTTTTTGGCTGTTAGACACACAACAATGGAATGCTTTTCATTTTAAAGGTGGTAATGTAACCGATACAAGTACAAAAAAGATCCTAACCTGTTGAATTCCACTGTTACGCTTGAACCATAGATTTAGATTGTAAAATCCACAAAAACGCCAGCGAAAAAATTGCCACATGTCCATCAAGTGGACTATGTAAGTACTTCAAATTCTATAAAAATTATTACTACAATACAAATGGAGACTGTATTAGAAGTGGAAACGGAAACAAAATTGGAGACGGACCCATTCTCAAAATTTCTTGAAATTTTCTTTGACAATGCACTGTCTCCAGAATTGTCTCTTTGGGACGAAGTGAAATCCGCAATTTCACTTAACCCTGACCCCAACCGGTCCTTTGCTCATCTTCACTCCTTCCTGGTGACAATGCTGTTGGAGGACTATAATTGTCGGCTATTATTGAAAACAGGTCTCATTGACCTGCATAAATGTCCCTCGCAATTTCCACCACTCTTTATTGACCACTACAGCTCTAATGAGTGTTTGACTTGGTGCTGGAATCGGTGGGTGGTTCCCAAATGGCCAGAATTGGCAGAAGTACCCATACCCGTGATTACCGTCAACAGGGATTTAGCTGAGGTGACGACATATAAATGTGAACGATTGCATCCTGAAATTTGAATGTAACATGTTTGCCCTGATAGGAAATTGCACCAAAATTGACGACATTCTTAAATATTGAGAAAGTAGTTTCGAAACCGAAATGGAGGGTGGCAGCATTTCAATTGAGTCCGAAAGAGATTTTGGAAAAGTCAGTCAAATACCTGATATTCGAGGACGAGGATAAAATTAGGAGATCCTGTGCTCAAAATTCTAGTTGGAAGGTAATTAAAATTCCTGACCGAAACTGCGTATAATTTGAATATGAATGGAAAGTATTAAAATTAATCACGAATATAATAACGAATACCTTGAATAGGTGGAAGTGGCAATGAAACCTTTGACACCTAAAACAAGCCTGGACGAGGAAAAAGAGACATCGCCAGACTCCCAAATCCTCTTGGCGCAATGCGTTTTACGCTTATGCAAAATATTAAATTATTCCAATGACGAAAATACAAAGTCTGAAAGTAACGTTTCCACTTTGGGACAATTCATCCAAATTCCGGACTCTGTGAATATTGCATCGGAAAATATTCTGATTTCATTTTCCTCACAATCGCCCGAACTCCAATGTGAAAATTCCCAATGCCAAGTTTTAATGGAACTCAACTCCAAAGATTATTATTCCCAGTACTCTGAAACAGTTGTGATTTTATACAATTACGCCAGAGTTAAAACAATACTCGAACGATATGACGGTCTCGTTGCGAGTAAAGAGTATCCGGATTTACCACCCATTGACAAGATTGATTTCAATTTAATCGGAGAAGGCAAAGTGAGTTTATCTAAGTTACTATATTAATTGGTGTTTTGATATTATAATTCCTTTCTAATAACATTTTCATAGGATGAATTTCCAATAATCATGATGTTATTCATGTGGCCTCGTGTACGTCGGTTTGTAATTAATATTCATCGGCGTGGGAAAGGATTTGACAAGATCAACCTACCATTTCTATTTGATTTTGTCAAAAGTCTTGCTCGAGCATTTGACTCATTTTATAACAGAAATGTTGTAATTGTGGTAAGTACTCTTAAAATTTAAACATGCCATTGTTTGTAACTTGTTATATTTTCGTTCGTTTCACAGCCCGTGAGTGCTCCGCATAACTTTTGTTCAATGTTCGCCAATCTTTACCTTCTAAAAGCTATCGCTGTTATTTTTAAGGAATTTATTTACATATCCGGTATAGAAATGGATTAATAAATGGTTTCTACTCATGCGCTAATAAGGTCCAGTGACTGTAGCATTGTTCATGTATCAAAATACCGGAACGGGTTTGGTTTGATCAATATCTCAACGCTTCCGAATTGACATAATATCCGGCATTCCACCCCAGTTTCAGAAACCTTTCCCCTACCCATCTGAAATATAAAACTCGAAATGCACTAAACCCTTGTGTTCGCACTGATATTTCTCAATTTATAAATATTTTCACCAATGGCCACCCCTGGAAGGAAAGGTTCGTCGCGCCCCATATCCGAGATGGAGAATCCCAGTGACGACGAACTCCGTCAACTTCGAGATATCACGACCGAAGATGAAGGCGAGCTGGAAGATAGCGTTACCGATGAATTTGATCAATTCGCATCTGGAAAACCACACCGAAAACTAAAACGGGGTTCCTCGACATCACTCCTGTCTCGTAAAAATACGGTCCTCTCCCTCACCCAATCCCTGGCAGGGCTTGAATTTGATACTGAATCCAAATCTAGTGGGGGTGTGAGACGCCTCACAATTGCGACAGCCGCCCCCTCCTCCGATGCAGAGTCGTCTGCCTCCTCTCAAGGCGTTGGTGGTGGCGGAGAATGGAAGGAGCAACAAATTTCATCCCCCGAACTGCCTCCGGAGTATTGGCAAGTTCAGAGGTTGATCAAATATATCAAGGCTGGGAATCAGACCGCGACAATAATTGCGCTGTCTGCGCTAAGGGACTACAATCTTCGGGATGATGTTATTCAACGCGCAATCAAAGACAGCGGTGGTATGGAAGTCCTCCTCAATATCTTGGAAACAGATGAGAGTCGCTGTAAAGTGGCATCGCTTCAGGTGGGGCGATCTTTTAGGCTTTTCGGGCTATCTTGTAAACATAATACTTAAACACATAGGTCATTCGAGATGTTACTTACAATTCGGAAATTAGCCGGGCCGTCTTTAACATGAGGGTATATATGTTTTATTTAGTTGAATTAAATTACTCAAAGACAAATAAGAAACATATTATCGCAGAATTTGTCAACCGTTTAAATTAGGGATTGGAAACATTGGTCGAATGTCTTAAAGAACCGGCCAAAGGTGTCCGACTCCTGGCTGCGGAAGCTATTTCCAATATTTGCAAGTTGAGAAAAGCTCGGCGTGCAATGAGAATGAGCGACGGAATTAATCGCCTCGTAAGTCTTAATAAAGATCCTTGGACATAAATGTATGATCTGTTGTGATTAATTGTTTCTGGTCAAGGTGGACATGTTAGAGTCTTCAGATAAGGATCGGGATTTGAGACGGTGTGCGT